>JAVSCE010011255.1:0-108823 GCA_032199065.1 Smutsia gigantea
CTGTTGACACCTCTCTTGCGACCGCGGCGGAGGGGACGCCACGGCTCCCGCGGGCCGCCCGTCGAGTTGCCTCCCCCTGCGGCCCCGCGTTGGTACGCGCCGCAGCGCGAGAAGACTATGTAGGGAGCACTCTGGTGACTCATCCGCTGCCTGGACTGGGGGGAGATGTGGGGGGCGCCCCCAGTCCCACCGTGGAGCCTGGGAGCTCGGGCTCTGGGCCCTTGGCAGCAGCTTCAAGTCTAAATTCTCTTCCGAACCCACCTCAAACTCCGTCCGAGGGACGTCTGGAGACCTCACGAAGGGTCACAAGGAGACCCCTAAAAGGGCTATGCTTTCTGTCCGCGGTGATGGCTGGGATGGGGAGAGGCCCGGGAGCCTTGCTGCCGACCTTTCTGCAGCATCCTATGGTTGGCGTCTTCCCTGCTTCTCTGGGATAACTACAGGCCTGCACCCTTGCTTTATGCAAATCTGCTGGGGCCTCTCGGCTCCAAGCCGGGTGGTCCTGGTTCTGAACCTTCCCACTCCCATCAGAGGACCTCTCCAATCTCCCCGGAAGAATTTTCTCCCCTGTTGCCTGTCAAGGAAGGAGTGAACCCCTTCTGACTCCCCCCAAGTAGCCATGCTTCCCAGCCCTCCGGAGTGGTACCCAAACCCTCTTGTTAGTGCCAGCAGAGGTGGGGCCTCATGCCAAGTCTGGCCCAGCCTGGGCAGCGGGAGTGGGGAGTTTGTTGGGAAAGTGGATCGATGCTGGTGCTGCAGGGATTGACAGTGGGGCGAAGGACGAGGGGCAGCTGGGCCCTGCCACCCCCTCCCTGCCCTTTGTCCTGATCTCCAGAAGGTCAGTTCTCTATTTCTCCATTTTCCAGAGATTAGGCCCAGTGAGATGTTGTCCTTCTGCCGCCCTTTCCCACGTGTCTCCTTCCTTTGAGCAGCTCCTGAGAACAGCCATTTCAAGAGGGAGGGTGAGAAACAAAAGGGTCTCAGGCAACCTGAGAGCAGTCTGTCCTGGGAGGAGTGAGTAGTTGGGAGTCTGAACACTCTTGGAAGGGCCCCTGGGGAGGGAATAGTGTCCCCTCTGGCCCAAAACTCATTAGAAAAGGATGATGGAAGGCCTGCAACGGGAGGTGGTAACCTTAAGCTAATGTCCTAACTTTTCTGAGACTTGGTTTGATTACCTATAAAATCAGGAAAAGCAAAGTACCATGAGGTATCATGGTGTTGTTATAAAGGTTAAATAAGGAAGTGGAGAGGAAGTGTTTAATAATAAGGATAATGATGGTGATGGGTAATCTGCTTCAAAAGTAAAAGTAAATTAGGAGGAGGAGCAGATCCCCCAATCACTGTCATCAGCCATCCCATCTGCAGAGTGATGGCACCATGTGGGTGATGGAATCCACGACTATTCTTTGTGAGGTCAGAGGCTTCAGCATCTGCATCTTCCAGAGCTGAACAGGCCCACAGTGAGCCAGGCAGTGACTAGACTCAGAATTCATGAACAGAATCCAACAGAGGCGAGCCCTCTGGGTTGGTTCTTCTCTTCCCTCCACCTGTGATCTTGAGGTTACTGAAGGGACAAAGACACAGAAGTAGGAATAGTGAGAAACCCTAGAGCTCAAGAATAGTCGGGAGGGAATTGATAGCTAAAGATGAAAAAACAGGCCAGGAATGGCTTCTACAGGAGGATCTGAATGTCAACTGACATGATCTACATGATGTAGACAACGGCGGAGCTGTTGAAGGTTCTTGGAAAGGGGAAGGGTGAGCAGTGCTTTAGAACTGTAAATTCTCTGTTGTGTCTAATAATCTGGGATTGACTCTAGGAACTCACTGCAGAGGCAGTGTGATGTATTTGCCTACATCGGTGGTTCTCAACCAGAGGCATTTTTGTTCCCCAGGGGACATTTGGCAATATCTAGGGGCACTTTTGGTTGTCACAACTGGGGGTATTACTGGCATCTAGTGCTTAGATGCCAGAGGCGCTGTTTAACATGCCACAACGTACAGGGCCACCCCCACAGCCGAGTCACCAGGCCCAAAATGTCAGTGGTGCCAAGGATAAGGAACCCTTCTCCAGACTGAGCTGGAGGCACCTGTACCCCCTCACAAGACGCTACCAGCAGGGCATCTGGGCATTAGGCAATGTGACAGTTTTCCTGGCCAGCCCCAGAAGGCTACAGTTGATGAGTTCATGGTAGTCCTGGGGGGATGACTGAGGGGGAGCCAGGAAAGCACCAGTGTCCTGTGACTGATTACATTGGAGTAAATAGATGGATTCTCTCCTAAACTCTCTCCACTTCTTTCCCGATTGACCAGGATCCCGGGCACATTCCAGGCTCTGGCAACTTAAAGGATTTAGAGTAGGTGTCTCTCTTTGGGTTTGGGGCTGGGAGACACTGCCTGGGGACCCACAAGAACCCCCGAATATTATGTCCCAGAAAAGAAGCAAGTGGGGGCATTTGCAACAGGGGCTGAAACTCCAACAGAACACCCCACCCTCTTCTGTGAGGGGCAAAGAATTCTGTCATCGCCTCCCCTACTGCCCAGGGCAGTCACCTCCCCCTCCACGGAAACAGGCAGGAATGAGCCATTAACCACACGGCTGGGCTGAGGCTAGGGGGCAGGTCACTGAATGGGGATCAGAAATATACCCCCTTCCTGATATCCTAAGGGGAGGCCAGGAGGAAGAGCATCTACAGCCTGCCAGGTTTGGTGGTGCAGGGTCCAGGATGAATCCATTGGAGTGGTGAAGGAAATCACTGGGAGAATTGACACAAAGATATGAATCAGGACAGAGGCCCTGGAGGCCATCTACACACCACAAAGTAGGAAGTGGGAGGGGCCTCATGGTGTGGGCAGCAGAGAAAGCAGACACGAGATTCTAACTTCCACCCCACCCCCATGGTGCTGCATTGCAGTGGAAGGGGTCACTAACCCAGATGCCCTCCTGGGGAACCATAGCCTCCAGGGCTCACTCCCCAGGGCTGTGGGTGGGAAACGTCCTCAAGGGCTGTGGCGACACCAGCTGCAATAAGGCCTTCCTCCCTCCAGCTCTAGGGGAGGGGTGGGGGAGAACAGGGAGGAATTGGTAGGGGAGGAACTCAGTTCCAGAATCAAATACGTTTAACCTTTTGGGTTCCTTGGAGGGGGTCCTTGTTTAGAGCCCCTGCTAGGGATGGGAAGCTGTGTTCTTTTTCCAGGGAGAAGGAGATGAGGATGGGGAGGGGGTGTCTCGTGTCCCTAAGGGTCCTGGCCCTGAGGGATGGTGGAGAGGGACTGGGATTTGGGAAAGTTAGGAGCTGTACTGAGACCTCTTGGAGCAGCTGTCTACGGAGTCTTTAAGTTCCCATCTGGACACTGAAGACACCCAATAGATCAGCCTGAGACGAACCCCACCCCCACCCTAATTCAGGACTGACGCTGCCCCAAGGAGGAGTCCCAAAGAAGAAGATGCCAAAAGGAGGAATCACAGGCAGAGAGAGGAAGAATCTCAGAGGTTCTAAGACAGGCAGGGAGAGGCTCCGCCTCCAGTCTCTCCAGAACCACCCTGCCTGACAGCAGGCTGGGTGGGGTCGGGTGGCTGGCTGTGACTGTGACTCAGGTTTCTGTGGGCAGCCAAGGGCAGCCAGCAGGGAGGAGCCCTGACCGACAGGCCAGCCAGCTGCAGCTTTCACCTCAGCTGTCCTCTCTCCTGGGAATGCAGGAGGTTCTTTTCTGTCTGTGCTGGCTTTTAGGAGCTAGCAGACCCCTGCTCCTACCCCCTCAGTGGACTCTCATGTTCCTTCCCAGAACCCTCAGCCATGGCACTGACACAGGAGGACACCACCTCTAGGGAAGCCCCAGAATGTCTGTGCCACAGGGAGAAGGGTGTAATAACAATTGGCCCTGCATCTTGGGGGCGAGACTAGGGGAATCTTGGGTACTGGCTTTTAGCCTGAGCAGCCTGGGCCCCCCAGCCTTCCCCAGTCTGGCTGGCTCATGTCTGGGCAGGCTGGTTGTCATGGTGAAGGATAGGGACTAGAATGCAGCTGCTGCAGTTAGGCTACCAGGCGTAAGTGAGGAGAGGATGCTCAGGGACTCCCAGCCCAGCCATCTCAAAATTGGTCAGCTAGGGAAGGATGGCTGGAGCTGAAACCAAAGAGCTATGATCAAGGACTGCAGGACTTCCCCTTGGTGATGGGTGAGGGTGTGGCTGGCATATTTCCTTGGTGTTTGTTGGGGTGTGTTTTTAGAGAGTGCCTGGAAGAAAGGGAGTACACATTTACTTTGTGTCCAAGTGCTCTGCATAATGAGAGAGATCCAGCAACTTGCCTAAAAATGGTAAAGCTAGGATTAAAACCCAGAACTGGCTACAACCAACGCTGCTGATCTTTCTTTTCTGGGAGCCAGGCACTATAGTTATTCAAGTGATGGGAGCAAGAGAAAGTGACCCGAACTTTCTTTTACAAACTGGATAGTCCATCACGAGGCCACAGTGGTAGGATGCAGGTGCTGGCTGCGTTTGGGGTTTGGGGATGGCAGTTTGGAGAGAAAGCCACTAGTGAAATGCTTGGCACACAGTAGGTGGTCGTTAAATATTCTATAATGAAGAAGCCAGATCTATGAACCACAGCTAGTTTTCTGGGACATCCTGCGAGTTTCTGGCTCTGAAGTGCAGCAATAGCGGAAGGAGTTAGTTCGAAAGAGGGACTTTCCAAGGCTAACCCCACGAGAGGAATTGGCACAGCATCTTTGAGTGGGGGAGTGGAGAGGGCTAAAGGAGATGGGCGTGTGGCTGATAACATGATTAGCGCAAGCTGCGGACGCCACCCAGCGGCCAGAATGCAGCCTAGGGAAAATCCGGCTCTACGAGTCAGGCGCCGCGGAACCCTCTGGGATTTACAGTCTGGGTGCGCTAATGGAAGATGCTGCCAACGGGGCTGTTGGGTGTTGTAGTCCGACGTTTACTGGGCGGGAATTACTCTCCTCGGCTGGACCACGAGTCCCGTGGTGCCCCGCGACAGGCCGAGCAGGCGCGGTGAGTCGGGGCCGAGCGGTCTCGGAGGCTGAGGGGCTGCAACTGGGTCGAACGGTGTCAGAAGGGGTCGCCGAGTGTCGCTGTTACGAGGTGGCCGGCACCATGTCGAGGCAGGCGAACCGTGGCACAGAGAGCAAGAAAATGGTAACTCGGAGCGCGTGACCTCGGCGGGCGCGGCGGGATGGAGGCGTTCTGGGGAAGGGGTCCGGTGCGGGGCGGGAGGCGTGAGGCGCAATTGGGAAAGGACCCTCCTATAAGCAATTGTTGGGGGGGAGTCTGCAGGAAAGAAGGGAGAGCCTACTTGGCGGGCCAAGAGGGGCGAGTCACTCCGGGGGCGTGAAGCAGGTTGGAGGGCCGCTGGAGTAGCTCAGAGACCCTTTCCCCCGAGGCCTCAGTGCACCTGTGTGCTAGACCAACGATGGCGGAAAGATCAGTGACGGCCATTGTTCATGTGTGCTAGGCACTGGGTCATGAACTTTACGTACATTATCTCATTTAATTCGTAAAGTAACTGTCCCCGGTGGATAATATTATTGCCATTTTACATCTCAGAGAGGTTACATCATTTGGCCAAATGTATAGCTAGGGAGAGTGAATATTTGAACAAATCTAATGACAAAGTTAATGCTTCAGACTACTAGGCGATACTGCATCACACTTTGACATGGGCATTGTAAGAGATCCTCAGATATTGGTCTTGCTAGAAAGGAACTTTCTGTTCGGTGGAGTAAGAGGTGGGCCAGAGTAGGCAGTAAGTGGTCCCCTTCTAGTGAAGGGGGTGTCCCTTCTTGTCCTGGAAATAGTGGACACCATATGATCCCGTAAAGTTTGGCTGCAGGTGGCGGCTGGGGCTGGAAAGTAAGGTAGATAACATTTTTCTCCAAACTAAGGGGACTTCTTGGCACGTATTCCTTTTCTCTGGTATAGTCTTACCTCCTCCAGAATTGTCCACACACAGTCTTTGTTTTCCCATTTAAAAACTTGAGTATCCAAGGTTGCATGCTATGCAGATCAGGGGCCCTTTGTTGGCATTCAGTTCTAGAGGGGCATCTAACACCAGGACAGCCATCAAAAATGGGCTGTAGAAGCCCCATTACTCTAGAGCAGTACTTAACTTTTATTCTCTCAGTCTGATGATAGCTGTGGATCTTCTTCCCAGAATATTAAATAGACAAACATACCCAGACATTTACTTACTTTTTTGGGGAGTTTGTTGGCTCCCTGAAGATACTGCATGCATCACAGATTAAGAATTCCTATTTTTCGAGGAAAAACCAAGAGTTTAAAAGAAAAAAAAGTATTTTGTTAGGAAACAATGTCATGTAGGGAGAAAGTTTTGGGAGTTTGTTGGAAATCTGTCTTATTCCACTGATCTTCAGTTTCCTTGATTATAAAATGGGGCAATAAGGCCTACCTAAAATTAAATGAGGTAACTGAAATGTACAGGCATGGTAAATGTTTGTTTGCTTCTCCTTTTACTAAGATATGAGCAGATATGAGATGTCATCCTGCATAGTTTTCCTGTCTTGCTCTTTCTTTATACATTTTTACTCTAAATCAATATTGAAATCTGTAATACCACTTTTTAGCGGGAACCTGCAGGCTCCACCCTGAACCCCCAATATTCACTCAGCTCTGGTGAAGTGAGGGAATTAGGGAGGGGCAACAGCAGCTTACCTCAAGGCTTTGACAACTGCTGGTGTTTCTGCTTGGAACTTCTTTCCCCAGAGAGTAACCCTAACCCTAACCCAGCTACTCCCCACTTCATTCACAGTTACTCAAACATCACCTCCTCTGAGAGGCCTTTCCCCACCATCTGACTCGTTCTCTGTCTTCTACTCTGTTTTTCTTCATAGCACTATTTCATCTTAAATATTTCATTATAAATGCCATATTTACTTGTTTATTTTCAGAATCCCCCATGAGAAGGTAAACTCTATGGGAGTAGGGATTTGTTTTGTTCCTTGCTTCATTCCCAGCATCTAGAATGATGCTTGGCACTAGGGAATCTATTTTGAATGAATGACATGAAGGTTTGGTTCATCCTTTATTCAGTCCCTACTGGTGCCTACTTGGGGCTTATCACGTGATCCTCTCTGGCTACCTGGCTTTTTCATGCTCCTCTCCTCTCTGTTTGGGGAGTCCCCACCTATAGGAGCCCTGTTCCTTCAGCTGACTGCTGTGTTCCCATTTAAGCCTCCCAACATGTAAATCATTAATATGCCCAAGTAATTAGATCTCTGCTTTTAGTCTCTGCAAACAGAAACAGACCATTTGCCTAGCAAACTTTTCCTGAGCCCCAGCTGTATGCAAAGTTCTGTGCTGGGTGGTGTGGGAAATGCAGAGATAAAGTCCTAGTCCCTGACCTTGAGAAGCACATATGCTGTGAAAGGTGCAGAAAAGTATGCAATACATGATACAACAATTATCTGTGATTGAGTCTTGGTTTCACTGCTTCTTGCTGTGTGCCCTTGGGCAAGTTACTTCATCATTCTAAACATCATTTTCAGCATCTTTTAAAAAGGTAATAATAGTATCTATATCATAGGGTTGTTCTGAGGATTGGTTGAGGTAATGCAGGTAAAGCTGGCAATGTGATGGTGCACCTACAAACACAGTTGACACTCAGTAAATGTTAGCAAGTCCCTTATTAGTAAAGCTGTTAGCCTTTGTGTGTATAGTGTTAGGTTCTTGAATCCCATAGACAGTCAGGCCTGCCCTTCTTTTGTGTTATGTTACTAGTAACCCAACCCCAGTGGCTCTGTTCTGCAGAGCTCAGGTGAGTTTCTTCCTAAGTAGCAGCACCCAGTCTCTACGACAGGAGGCTAGAGGGTAAGAGAGGGATGAACTCAGTCCTGTTACTGACCTTCCTTCCCCAACTGCTAGGGGGAAGGAAGGGGCAGTCACACTGGATTACTTTCATTGACAAAAATAATAAGGGTGACTCGCGGAGCACTAGCTGTAAAGATCAGCCCCCTTAAGGAGATGTGTTGTTTTTTTGGGGGCACTAACTGAAAAGTTTTCTTTTCTGAAAACCATCAACTGCAGTAGCTCACCTGAGTGTAGGGCTTGGCTTAACTTGCTCTGCTCAGGTTGTGCCTGCTGTACTTGGAGATCATATTGGCTATCCCAATATTAAGCCATTCCTGTGGTTTCTTGGTTTGCATGGTGTCTTTTAAGTCTGTTATCTCATTAGATCCTTCCAACAACCCTGTGATTGGCATGACAGATTTTACTGTTGCCATTTTTGTGTAAGGAGATTGAGATTCAGCAAAGTGAGATTCAGCAAAGTGAAGTGGCTTACCTGAAGTCTCAGAGCTAGTAAGTGGCAAGTCCAGACTCAGGATCAGGTCTTCCGACTACAAACCCAGTATTATTTCTGTATGACTTACTGTTACAAAGTTCTTTCTATTAATTTAAAATCTCCCTCCATGAGCCTAGTACCATGTGCTCTTTGGCACCACACTATAGAGAACCAGTCTCAGAATAAAAATAAAACCTACTTCTTGAGTAGGTACCGTGCAGCATGTGCGGCACAAATGTTATCTCCTTGGAATCTCACAGTAACCACGAAGGGCAGAGAATATTGTCCTCTCTGTGCAGATGGGAAAAACTGATGTTCAGGGAGATTATGCAATGGCTTACGGTCACACAACTTTTTATAGGACAGTGCTCAACTTTAAGACTGAGTCTCAGTTACTTAACCTGGTAAGTGGGGATGAAAATGTTTGTTCTGCTAACCTCTCAGGGTTGTTATGAGGATTGATGAGGAACTGTGAAGGCATTCTGAAAGTTTTACAAATGTTCATGACATTATTATTAAGCATAAAGAAGTTTGAAAGTAGAAGTGTTGCAGAAGAGGTTCACATTGGAAGAATGTGGTGCGTATGTTCAGTGAAGAAATCGGATTAGTTGAATTAGCTGACCTTAAAGGTTCCATGGACCCTCTTGTCATGAGGGTCACAACACCTGAACACCTGGGTCTTCAGACTCTGCAACCTTCTGTCACCCTCTGACTTCTTCTGCTCCCTCTTTTGTTTGCTCCTCTCTCATCACACTGGTCTAGCTTTTTCTCACATATGGCAGATATTTCTCAAATATGGCTCCCACCTCAGGACCTTTGCATTTGTTGCCTAGAATTTTTTCACCCAGGTATTTTC
This sequence comes from Smutsia gigantea, assembly GCA_032199065.1. NCBI lineage: Eukaryota > Metazoa > Chordata > Mammalia > Pholidota > Manidae > Smutsia > Smutsia gigantea. Next base: position 9,175 of record JAVSCE010011255.1, read on the forward strand.
ATGGCTTACCCTTGCTTCCTTCAGGTGTTTGCACAAATACCACTGTAACAGGCCTTGTCTAACTACCCTATTCAAAACTGACACCCCCTCCTCCCACATGTACGTGAACATAAATACCCTCTAATTTCCTTGTATGCTTGTTTTTCTCCTTAACACTTATCACCATCTGGCAAACCGCACATTTTATTTATTCAGTTTATTTTCTGTCTCCCTCCTATTAGATAGTCCCTGGTATGTGGTAAACATTGAATGAATGATTCTTTTTCTATACCACAGCCCTACTTGTATTTTTAAAGTATGAAGATTTTTGAATTGTGTATATATGTCAGACACTGTTCCAGATAGGCTTGTTTCATAATTGAAGATGGAGACAGACTTGCAGATTAAGAGAGGGCATGGAGAGCTGGCATCAGGGATCCCACTCCCAGATTGCAGTCATATTGATTTAAAAAAAATTTTTTTTATGATATAATTTATTTTGGTATCATTAATCTACAGTTACATGTGCAATATTATGGTTATTAAAATACCCCTTCATCAGGTCCCTCCCACCAAACCCATTACAGTCACTGTCCATCAGCATAGTGAGATGCTATAGAATCACTACTTGTCTTCTCTGAGTTGTACAGCCCTCCCCGTGCCCGCCCAACATTACGTCTGCTAATCGTAATGCCCCTTTTTCCCTCTTATCCCTCCCTTCCCACCCATCTTCCCCAGTCCCTTTCCCTTTGGTAACTATTAGTCCGTTCTTGGGTTCTGTGAGTCTGCTGCTGTTTTGTTCCTTCAGTATTTTTCTTTGTTCTTATACTCCACATATGAGTGAAATCATTTGATACTTGTCTTTTTCGGCTTGGCTTATTTCACTGAGCATAATACCCTCTAGCTCCATCCATGTTGTTGCAAATTGTAGGATTTGTTTTCTTCTTATGGCTGAATAATATTCCATTGTGTATATGTACCACCTCTTCTTTATCCATTCATCTACTGATGGACACTTAGGTTGCTTCCATTTCTTGGCTATTGTAAATAGTGCTGCAATAAACATAGGGGTGCATCTGTCCTTTTCAAATTGGGCTGCTGCATTCTTAGGGTAAATTCCTAGGAGTGGAATTCCTGGGTCAAATGGTATTTCTATTTTGAGTTTTTTGAGGAACCTCCATACTGCTTTCCACAATGGTTGAACTAATTTGCAGTCCCACCAGCAGTGTAGGAGGGTTCCCTTTTCTCCACATCCTCGCCAACATTTGTTGTTGTTTGTGTTTTGGATGTTGGCCATCCTCACTGGTGTGAGGTGATATCTCATTGTGGTTTTAATCTGCATTTCTCTGATGATTAGCGATGTGGAGCATCTTTTCATGTGCCTGTTGGCCATCTGAATTTCTTCTTTGGAGAAGTGTCTATTCATGTCCTCTGCCCATTTCTTAATTGGATTATTTGCTTTCTGTTTGTTAAGGTGCATGAGTTCTTTATATATTTTGGATGTCAACCCTTTATCAGATACGTTTTTTTATGAATATATTCTCCCATACTGTAGGATGTCTTCTTGTTCTACTGATGGTGTCCTTTGCTGTACAGAAGCTTTTCAGCTTGATATAGTCCCACTTGTTCATTTTTGCTTTTGTTTCCCTTGCCCGGGGAGATATGTTCATGAAGAAGTCGCTCATGTTTATGTCCAAGAGATTTTTGCCTATGTTTTTTTCTAAGAGTTTTATGGTTTCATGACTTACATTCAGGTCTTTGATCCACCTTGAGTTTACCTTTGTGTATGGGGCTAGACAGGAGTCCAGTTTCATTCTCTTACATGTAGCTGTACAGTTTTTCCAACACCAGCTGCTAAAGAGGCTGTCATCTCCCCATTGTATATCCAAGGCTCCTTTATCAAATATTAATTGACTGTATATGTTTGGGTTAATGTTTGGATTTTCTGTTCTGTTCCACTGGTCTGTGGGTCTGTTTTTGTGCCAATACCAAATTGTCTTGATTACTGAGTCATATTGATTTTATGATGAGTTTTTTATTTTTCTTAGTGGTAAATTGGGGGCTGCTCCATGTATAAGGTGCTTGATGATATCATGATATTCATGTTAACTTGGCATCATGGTGGGCTGAGGCTTTTGGAGTTTCCATCCAAGGGCTTATTAATAATGGAAGGAAAGCTCTCCTAATTTAATGCAGTAGTGCCGACTCTATGGACTGGTAACCGCTGGATTGTCTCCATCCATTCATGGCCAAGCCATTCTAGTGCCAAACCCTTGACTTTACTAAAAAATCATTGTGCGCCTTTAATAGCTTCCCCTTAATTGCTATATTTGGTAAATGGTCTCTGGGAGACACCTTGCTGACTGTTTAAGTTTAGTTCAAAGAGCATCCTGATTCTAAAACTGGTTCTCTTTGACTTCCTAGTGCCGCTAAGTTTGTTTTTTTAGGGGAGGTATTGATACTGCAGTTGTGGGAAATAGTGGACAGATGAACATTGGCTTGGAAACTCTTGTTTTTTGTCCCTGAAAATTACTTTTTTCAATAATTAGCTGCTCAAGGACAAATTACATAACCATTCTGAGTCTTAGTTTCCTCATTGCTAAAATGAGATTAACTCCTGCCTTTTCTGCTTTATAGAGTTATTGGGAGGTGTAAAATGAGATGATGAAAAATAGAATGTGGTATGTAAGCAAAAGGCATTCACAAAATTACTCTTGAAGTGAACTCACCACCAGGCCATGTGTCCTGAGAGCCTGGGGCTTAACATTACTTGGACTTTGTTCCCCGGAAGACTTAAAGACAGAAAGGTGCTCACTCCAAGTTTGACAAGCCTTCATTCAGAAGGGTGGGGTCAGTCTTGATTTTTCAGCCTTATTTCTGTGGGATTCCTTTGGTCCAAATGTACTGTTAATATTTTTCAGTTTGTTTAACTCTGATAATCCTTCCCCCCCACTGCTGCTTTCATTCTGTAGTCTTGATATTTGCTATTCCTTTTACGTTCTACGTCTCTGTTTCTTAGTAGGTAGGTGACAGGATTCTTTATCTGAGACTTTATGTGATTTAAACTGTGGTTGTATAGATACCACTCCAGGTCAGTATTATGTTCCAGGTACATGAAACAGTGTCTGCCTTTCAGAGTTACCACCTTTCCTGGAAACATTTTAGTTATGTGTCAAGAGGAACATTATTTTTTCCCATGCTGGTGACTTAGGAGAGGGGTTATCAAAGTATTGGACTTTGTCTAGGACTTTCTTCCTTCCCTGTGGACCAGACTCCTGGGTTGTCTGTTGCTCCTGGGTGGGTCCTGGAAGTGCAAGTTAAACTGTATGCCAGGACACTCCAGACATTCTAAGGCATGGGGAAGCCATTGGTCACCCTTGCTGTACATACACAGCCTAATTTGTAAGTGTTTGCCTCGGGTCTTTCACAGTATCTAGGGAATAACTGCTGCTCCCACACCAAATGCTGGTGACCCAGGCTTAGGCTTGGCAGCTGTGGTGGGTCCTGGATTGGCAGAAGCCCCCCCTTGGTGTGTTGGAAGAGTGACTGCTCAGTGCCTGAGGTGCTTTTTACAGCCTGCTTAATAGTAGCTGCTGTGACCCTGCCATGTTGATTCTGGGGAGCCAGATTACGTGGCTCTTCCACAGAGGTGAGGGGTGATGGGCTTTCCACCAGGCACAGGTGATCTTCCTTTGAATCCTGACAGTTGCCTCGAGGCCACTCCACACTCTTACCAAACTTTCTTCTGGATGGCTTGGTCCTGATTTCCTTTTGAATCTCTTTTAGAGCTCTGAGCTCTTCACCCTGACCTATGGGGCTCTCGTCACCCAGCTGTGCAAGGACTATGAAAATGATGAAGATGTGAATAAACAGCTGGACAAAATGTGAGTAAGCTCCTATGGGAGAGACAAGAATGGAGCTCCCTGGCACTGTAAATCTACATGGTAAATCTACATGGTCCCTTAGAGCCCAGAACATAACCAATATTTTGGGTACAGTTTGCCACTGAGCTCATTTATTGGGGTGATTTGGGATCGTACTCATTTTCCCTTTACCACCAACAGCCTTGTGTTCAGACCCCATAATACCGGTTTTTCTCTCATTTCCTTCCCAGGGGCTATAACATTGGAGTCCGACTGATTGAAGATTTCTTGGCAAGGTCAAATGTCGGGAGGTGCCATGACTTTCGGGAAACTGCAGATGTCATTGCCAAGGTCATTATCCTAGGCCACCTGGTCATCCTGAAGGATTGTCATTGGGAGGCACTGCTTACCACTCACTCCATCTCCCTTAGAGATGCCCTTAGTATTCCAGAAGCTTAGTTAGGCATCCATTTGGGCAAAGAAACCTTCCTGGTGGTTTAGGATTAGCACAGATGATGAAAAGGAAAGAGTGGTTAGGGTCATCCTATGGATGAAAGCCCCACCAAAATCAAAGCCAAATCTTGACTGTGAAGAGTAGCAGAGTAGCATGGGGGTTAAGGATACAGGGTTTGGACTGCCACAAACCTGGCTTCAGAACTGGCTCTAATAGATAGTTCTTAGGTAAATTACTCTTAACCTCTTTAATTACCAGTTACCTCATATTTTAAATGAAGAAAGTAAGAGCTACTTCACAGGGTTGTTTTGAGGAGTAAATGAAACAACAGCCTGAATATTCAAGGAAGATGAATGCACTTAACGTATGTGCATATAGTAAATGTTTGCTGTTAGTGATATTAGTGTTATATATTACGGGATTAATAATACATGATAAGACACCTATAACTTCGTGGTGCCTCTTACCTAAAGGTTGATTCTTTCTGTTGTAGAACATGCCGGCCATGCCCAAACTCTAGAGCAGTGGAGAGCACTTTGTGAAGGTTTGGAATTAGGAGGGTGGATAGATGGAAGGATGTCTTCAGACCTGTATTGTACTGGTTTTCGGGAAGAAGAGCCCAGATAGCACAGAGGAGAGGGAAGTGGGTTGGGGCGTGTCTGTGCTCAGATGTTGGCTCAGGGCAGCCACGCTTGTCAGAAGATCAGTTTCCTTCCATTACGGAGTGGAGGTGGGCAGCAAGTTGTTGCCTGATTGTGTGATGGCTTGTGGGAGAGGAGTGTGGAACTGTGTGCAGATACTTTTCCTTTTTTGCCCTGAATACATAAAGTTTCAGTGTCTCACAGAGGTCACAGTTTTGTTCTGTTTCAGTGTCTCACAGAGGTCACAGTTTTGTTCTGTTTCAGTGTCTCACAGAGGTCACAGTTTTGTTCTGTTTCAGTGTCTCACAGAGGTCACAGTTTTGTTCTGGAGCCCCTAAGATCCTTTGCCTTCCCAGTTGTGCCTCCTCTGCCACACGTCCCCACAGTGCTGGTGTGTGTCTTCTCACAGGTGGCATTCAAGATGTACTTGGGCATCACGCCAAGCATCACCAATTGGAGCCCCGCTGGTGACGAGTTCTCCCTCATTTTGGAAAATAACCCCTTGGTGGACTTTGTGGAGCTTCCCGATAACCACTCATCCCTTATTTATTCCAATCTCTTGTGTGGGGTGTTGCGGGGAGCCTTGGAGATGGTGAGTGCAGCTCTTTACCTTCTGGGATACCTGAAACGGAGTAGGGGCTTGGTAAATGTTTGAATGAATGAGTGAGAGAAAAGAAAGGCTTTTGGCTCAGCCCAGCACTTTGCTGCTGAGCTTGGGATCCAAGCGGGGCGTCGCTGCCTGGTTTGATTCTTCCTACTGGGCTGGGAGGTGGTGCTGTCACCCCCAATATCCAGGAACATCCATTCCTGGGTTGGCTTATTTGGTGACAGTCTCATTTGTGGATGTTCTTTGCTAAGTCTTCTACAAGGGAACATTGGAACTGGCAATCTTGTGCTTGTGGGAAACCAGTTCCCTTGTTTTGGCTTCTCACATGCGTCAGTTATAGCCCTGTTCTCAGTGGTTCCCCAGACACTATGGCTAGGTAGCTGCCCCTTCGTTTTCCCACTGTCGCCCAGGTCCAGATGGCTGTGGAGGCCAAGTTTGTCCAGGACACCCTGAAAGGCGATGGTGTGACCGAGATCCGGATGAGGTTCATCAAGCGGATCGAGGACAATCTCCCGGCCGGAGAGGAGTGACCGTCTCAGGGCCGCAGGGCAGCCAGCAGGAGCACCTGGCGGGTCAGCCCCAGGCTTCCCGCTGCCCTCTAGAACTCAGTGACTCTATTCTTCTAGCCTTGTTTCCATTCTCCATGCTAATAAAGAGCAGGCTGTGATACAGTCCGTTCACCCCGTAAGTGTGCACATTCAGGAGGGAAATTCTTTGCTCCCTTTCTCTTCAAAGGGGCTGGATGTAGTTCTCCTTGGCTGGACTCGAAAGAGTTCAACCATTTTACATTCCTGTTTGAATTTTCCAAAGAAAAACCCACTTTGACCCCATTAGGAGGCAAGCCTAGCCCAACTATTCCTGGACCTTCAAAAAGCCATTGGTAAATGGCAACAGGGAATCCAGGGTTGTGGGATGTGGGAGGAGAGGCTGGAGGTGGGAATTGGAGCTGTAGTGTGACACACACTAATGCTTGCCAGGAAAGGAGCCAGTTGTGCCGGGAAACACTTCTGGGAAGCCACCCAGGTCTCTCATTCCTTCCTGCTGTTTGGAGGCACCACCTCCTCTTTTTACAGAGGGTCCATCCTTTTTTCTTACAAATTCTTCAATAAAGACACATTCTTGAGTGAAATCCCAATCATGTCCTGTTTTCTTTCTACTCATCCCTGAGAATTTTATTATAATGGGGTGAGGAGACTAGCTAAGTTCCTGGGCCCTGCTCTAGGATTTTACCTGATCTAGGATTGGCTTTTCCCCATAGGTGAGAGAGTCTGGGGAACCTGGGAGCAAATGAAGCTCCTTCAGAGTCATTTTCGGGTTTTCTGTCTATAGCAAAATCTAGGAGTAGACCATTATCCCAGAGGTACCTAAAATGGACTCTTCTGGTCTCTTGGCCACTGAGTTGGAAGGTTTGGCTATAAAGACCATGTTAATTAAGGCCTGGTGTTGAGGTGCCATTTGAGTGCTTACCATGTGTCAGACATTTTACTAAATACATAATAATTCCATTTTAAGAGGGGAGGCTACAAGTTGTCCAAGATGAGACAGCTAGTAAGTGGAAAGGGCAGGGTTCAAAGCCCCCACCACTGCAAAGCGCATGGTTTCATTCTGATGCCTGGTTAGCATTGTTGGGGGTGGGGAGGACAGGCCTGTGGATTCCTCTGTCAGCCTTATAGAGTTTAGGGTAGTTTTTGGAAGGATCAGAGGTTGTCGGGCCATATTTGGTAGCATTGTTCTTGGGGACAGCCTAGGGCCTTGAGGTCCAGATACTCAGGGTGTTGGGGCAAAGTGGGACCCCCAGGCCTCCCTCAAGGTTAGTGGACAGGCCTGAGATATGGGGAGTGGCTATAGAGGCACTGTGCTTGCAGTGTGTCCTGGCTGTATAGCTTAGGACCAGGGTCCTGGGACACCAGTAAGAGAGGCAGTTTGCATACAACCTACCTCCAGGTGGGGTAGGCCACCAAGGGGAAGGAAAAGTCATTTATGTGTCCCCGAGTATAGGAAGGCTCATGCTACCTCTGGATCTTTCTCTGAGCCTCTTTATTGTTCCCTTCAAGTACAGTTTGGTGCCCCAGGGGAGGCACCCCATTTTGGACTACTGTCTCCTTAGCGTCCAGGACAGGGCTGGGCACAGTCACACCAGATGCTGAGTGGATGAAGGCGACCTAGGAGAATGAGTGCGGGGGCCCAGGTTTGAAAGCACTGTGGTGGTGACCGGCCAAGAAAAGTGAGCTGCTCCACATTTCCCTTCTCTAGGGGGCTCTCGCCCTTCCTCTCCTCCCAGCAGTCGTTTGTATGGTGTGAGGTTTTGGATATTTCCTTTCCCAGAGTTAAACTTGGGCAACATTACAGGGTTGGCAAGCTGTGGAAACAGTCTCCTTGGGAACATCTCCCAGTGACACTCCACAGTTGGGTGATGTGCACCTGAGGGCTGAGGGAAGCGAAAGGGCTGAGGACTGCAGAGCTGTTTGGAGCATCACCTGTTCATCTCTCCCAAACGAGCCAAATATACAAGTCCCAGCAACCTAACTTCAGACCCCCGCAAATAACTTGTAGATTACGTATTCCTCTGCTTTACTAGGACTGTGAGGTGGGGCCATTCCCCATTCTCCTTCATGTACTGGCACGCCCTCCCAGCAAGATGGGGCAGTTTTGCCTGGCCTGTATGGGAGTGGCTGACTAATGAGGTCAGAAGCCTGGGTTCTAGACAAGATCTGGGGTTGCAGAAGTCCTTGCTGGTGGCCCTTGGCCATGGCTCTGGCTGGGGCTCTAAGGAAAGGCCTCGGTCTGCAGCTTTTGGCCACCAGAGGGCTCCAAATCACCACTGCACTGTTGTCCCATCAAATAATCATTGGACCCCCCTGGTTTTCATAATTTGCTAGAAGACGCACCTGATGGAACAAATCTCAGGGTGGTCAGAACCTGGAAGTGGCCCCTTCCTCCAGTCACTCCCATGGGACTTGAAAGCAGAGCTCACATGGCTGTCAGGCTGGGGGTCTACCTACTGAACCCAGGGCACTGGAAAGAGCACATTGGCTAGCTCTGAGCCCTCCCCTAATCAATCTCTCTACTTCCTGAGTGGAGACCAGAGCACATCCCTGTTCCCTTAATGTAAGTCCTGTTCCTGTCCCAGACCCCCACCAGTGACACTTCCATATTCAGGTTACACTTTCCCTTGGTGGATTGGCCTCCCCTACATCTGTACTGGGCATTCAGGTTTGAGAAGGAGGTGGCAACAGAGGCCAGAGCAGAAATTGCATTAAGTAAAATTAAAATAGTCTCCTAACAAGTAGTTCATTGTGGATGGCTGGGGTGGTTGTGCAGGAAAAGCATCCTCCAGAGTCCTGAGGCCTAAGTGCTACCATGTGCTGCTCCCTGGAAGCCAAAGGGCTGGTGGGAGGGAGAAGAGGGTGGTGGCAGGCGAGGAGCCTCACTCTTACGCATCCCCAGCCTTTGATGTAGGGCCAGGCCTGACCCCAGGATGGCCACTGGCCACTGCCAGAGGACCTGTGGAACACAGCACATTTGGGGAGCTGTGGGTTAGCAGCACATTCCTGGGGGCAATTTACCCTTCTGGCAGGAGGAGAGGAAAGTTTCTATTGTGGGGAAGGGGGTGGAGAGGGCGCTGCAACAGAGGTGGGAGGGAGGGTTGTGAGGAACAGAGGAGGGAGCCAAGGCTCAGGGCAGCGCCCTCCTGCTTCAGCCTGGCTCACTTAACTTGTTGGGGCTGTGGCCTCATCCAGGAAGCCTTCCCTGACAGACCCAGACAGCACTGGTGAGGAGCAGTGCCCTAAGCCCACACCCTCACCCGGGTCAGTCCAGGTACAGCTCCAGAGGATGCAGAGAGCAGCAGCTGCTCTTCCTTCCTGGCTCTGGGGGCCTGGACTGTCCGCCAAGGGGCACCTAGGACTGAGCTGGGCCAGAGGAGGCCTGGGAGGATGTGTGAGTGCATGTGGAGAAGTGTTAATGCATGGCAACAGCTCATGTTCACTGGAGGCTGCTACCTGCTGGTGCTACTCTAAGGCCTGCATGTGTTATTTCTCATTTAGCATTCACAACCCTATCGCTATTTCCATTCTGATGATGAGAAAACTGAGATACACAGCTAGTACCTAGTAGATTCAGGACTTGTACCTAAACAGTCTGGTATTAGACACCAAGCTCTTATCTAGTACAGTATGTGTCACGTGTATGTTCTTGTGTTCCAGTGTGTGTCTGTTTTCTTGTGTTCTTTAGGGAGTGTGTCTATGTGGGAATCCTTTCCTTTAACAAAAATGTAGCCCTGACCTGGGGGCTGGGGACATGGAGATGCTGGGAGCTTCTGTCCTTGCTGAAGCAGCTGAATGCAATGTGTGTGTGGCGGGGGGAGGAGAGGAGAGGATGGAAATTAGAGACAAGGGCAGCCCTGACTCTGCTACTTGTTAGTTATGTGACACAGAACAAAAGATTTGAACTGTGAAAATCTCAGGTTTTATCTGGAAAATGGGGATAATAATGTCTACCTTGCTGACTGTTTCAAGGATGAAACAAGATGAAGTATGTGAATTTCCTGGCATATGTTGAGTGTTCCGTAATCGGCAGTTACAGTTAACATGATTGTTATTAGGAAAACTGTCTTGCAAAACTACTGTGTTGTTATGTGAATGTCTCAGTGTACTCAGAGAGTAATTTTGTAAAATCAGGGCCATGTCTATGTTGTTCATTGCTGTATCCCCAAGCTTCTAGAACTACATTTCAGCACAGAGTAGGTGCTCAGTATATGTTTATTGACTGGGTGTTGACTGAACATGAGGATGGAGTGAGGAAAGCCCAAAGAGAGAGGGGTGTGTGGGCCTCCACCAGGACCAGTACATAATTTATGGGGCTCAGTGCAAAATGAAAATGCAGAGTCCCTTTTTAAAAAATTATTAGGAATTTCAAAATGACCCAGTACTAAATCATTAAAACATTAAATCAAGCCCTTCTGAATAGGGAGCTCTGTGCAACTACATAGGCTGCACACCCACCCGTGAAGCCCGCCCTGACCTCCACTTGTCTGTGGAGCATCACCAGTCCTCAGCCCCTGAGCCCGACAGTTCGGGAGAGAGTATAAGGAGACTCCAACCATGGCCTGCCCTGCTTCCCAGGCTGCCTGAGGGGAGGGGAGGAAGGGGAAGGGACTCAGCATGGGCAGGCCAGGAGAGAGCACAGGGAGGGACCAGTGACCTGCAGACCTCCTCCCAGGGAGCCTCTTCAGAGCCAGGCCCAAGCCTGAGAGCAGCCCTCTGCCCTCCATCCCTTCAGGAGCTCACCCCCAACCCAAAACCACCAACCAGGCTGCTGGGTGGTCTGGTGCATGTTTAGATGTTGATTGGAGCAAAATTGTTATAAGATTAGAATATTTAAGGTAGCCTTAATTTTCACAGCATTACTAGGAGTTTTGAGGATGGGGCTGAGAGATTCCCTGTAGTGCAAGTGAGGAGAATAGTGGGGGCTGCAGGAGGCCACTTAATTTCCCTGGTGCTGAGGAGAGGCTGCTGGCAACAGAAAAGAAGGAAGGAGGGCTAGACAGAGGGAAGGACTTCTCAGGAATTGTAGAAGCAAGAGCCCTGTCTTCTAGCTGATGTGGGAAGTCAGGGTGGGGAGGGGGCTACAGAATCGCCAAGGACCTGGTGGAGCAGGAATGTACCAGCACCGCGCCCTCTCCCCAGACTATTTGCATACCCCGGCCACACATCTGTGCAAACATACCTTGCCAGACAGAGGGAAGTGGTGGCAAGAGGAGTTCCATCCAGGCCCTCCCTAGGCTCCAACGTCAGGTGGCTGGAATCCAGAGAGTTTTCTTGTTGGCAGATCAAGATAGAAATCTAGAAGAAATGGGAGCGTCATGGTAACAGTAATATGATTACTGATATTTACTGAGCCATTACTATGTGTCGCTTGTGTTTAGCCTTGATACTCACTCTCTCTTCTAAGAGGCCCGATAACACAGTGGGAAAGGGGAGACCTGGACGCCAGTCTGCCGGGAGCCAATCCCAGCTCACCATGTGGGGGCAGTCAGTTAACCCATCTGTGCATCTGTTTTCCCATCTGCAAAGGGGACACAATAATAATGCCAACCTCAGAGGATTGTTGTGAGGATTAAATGAGTTAATCCATATAAAGAACTTAGAATAGTGCCTGATGGAGTGGGAGCCCCGCAAGGGTTAGTTGTTATTAGGCACTATCATTATCCCCCTTTTAAAGAGGAGGAATTTGAGGTTTGGAGAAATGAGGTCACTTGCCCACAGTCACAGAGAGGCAGAACTGGGATCCAAACCCAGGTCTGCTTGACTCCTCAGCCTATGCTCTGAGCCACCAGCCGGGTGCCAGCATTGGCTCTGCCAGGGGCTGTGCTCAGCATGTTCCAGGCCTCCTCTGGCTCATCTTAACCATCCACCCCATTTGATACCCCTGCTCATGCATACAACAGTCCTTGAATCTTTTCTGGCCAGCCTCTGATTTTTGTGGGTGAGAGAATTGAAGCCCAGAGAGGGGAGGCAACTTGTCCAAGGCCACACAGCAGGTGACCACAGGCAGAGCTGACCCACTAATACCCAGATACCACCAGAGGCAGACCATAGGTGGAATGTCCTGGCAGGTAGGATGGGGAGCCTGGACTGGCTTAGGCCAGAGGTGAGCCTTGTGGGAGAGTCTATAGATTTCTGGATTCAGGATACTCATTTTTTGCCTTGAAGTTTGCTACACAAAAAGCCGGTGGACAAGGAGGCAACTGGGGCAGGGTCATGGCAAGACTCTCTCAGCTTCTTTTGGGGGCTGGGCAGTTGAGGTCCACCATGGGGAATCCAGTGAACACTGGGGCCACAGGACAACAGGACAGGGCCCAGACTTGGCCTTCCAGGGCAGGCTGAAAGAAGGAGTTGGAGCCCTCCCTCCCTACAAAGCAGGGGAAGAAGGGAGGGGGGGCAGCAGACAGTGTATACCCCCATAGAACCAGGCCAGAGGGCCTCAGACCAGTTTAAGGAATGAGTCAGGAGCATCAAGGGTACGATCGTGTGGGGCACTGGCTGAGTATGTGTTTCGGTGTCTGTGTGGAGTCCATGGGGGCCCCTTCCCCAGCACAATGCACCCCATCACTTGCCTGCTTGTTTAAACAGCGCCCTCTCCCGCCCCCCCAAGAGCAGCTCACACTCAGAGCTAAGTGCTCTCTCTGGGCTCATGGATTATATCCTCACAACTAGCCTATGAGAGCTTTTCAGATGGAGAAACGGAGGTGCCAGAGGTTAGGTAGTTTGCTCAAGGGCATGCAATTGGTGAGTGGTGGCACGTGGACTTGAACTCAGGCAGTCTGACTCCAGAGTCCATGCTGTCAACCTTCACTGTCAACTTCAACCCTACTGCTGAGTTCCGACCCTGAACACTTGGCCCCCTGATCCCAATCAAGGGCCCGGTTTTCGCACCAGCTCTTGGGGAAGGCTCCAGCTCTCCAGCCCCGCTAGTGTCCCCAGGTACACTGCCAGCTGGGCCCCCACGCCTTCCTCAGTCAGCCCCAGCCTGGCCCCCCATAGCCCTCCTGCTGGCTTGGGTCAGGAGGCCAGACCCAAAGACCCCTTGCAATGCTCCCAGTCTGAGTGGAGTGGGTCCAGGCTCTGGAGGTGGGTGAGGGTGAGAGGCCCCCCTGAGGAGTGGCGGGACTGCTGTGTACCTTGGCAGGGGGACAGCAAAGTGGGAGGCCCTCGGAGGGCAGGTGGGAGGAGGGGGAAGGGGTGATGGAGGTGGGCCCAGACACACACACACACACCCGCCCCTTAGCCCAGCTTCCCTTTTCCTGGCCTCAGTTCATTTAAATCCCCCCACTGCACCGCTGCCTCCACCCCCTCCCCTGTGTGGCTGCTCCTTTAGCCTCTGCGGGCTGGCTCCTGCCCTGCTGCCCACCCCAGCCACCCCTAATTACTGGTCCCGCATGATGCTCTTCTGTGACACCTGACCCTGGGCCTCCCTGGCTTTCTGCTAACACCCTGCCTTTGCCTTCTGAGTCACTGCTCTCCTGGTTTCCCCCCTACCTTCCCAGCCCCATCTTTTGGGTCTCCTTTCTTACCTCTTCCTCTGGGCCCCCTTTGACTGTTGGCATTTCCCCGTTCTGGTGTTGGCTCCCTGTGCCCCTTCTCTGGGCATTGCCCGGGTGGTGTAAGTCACCATCCATACACCATGTACTCCTCATCACTAGCCCGGAACTCTCAGTTCCCTTCTGGATACACGGAAATCCCACGGGCATGTCCAACTCAGTGCATCTGAGAAGGACAACTCTCCTTCTCCTGGACCACCACTTCCCCACTGTCTACCCAGAAACCTGGGTGCTGTCCTTGATACCTCACTCTTCCCAGGCCCCTCACCCCCTCCTCCAAGTCCTGCCTATTCCACCTCCTTAACTCCTCTGACATGTGGCCCTCCCCTTCAACCCCCACTGTCCACCTCATGGACCAGCCAGGATTTTCCAGCAGGTCTTTCATCTGAGCCTCTGCGCTACTTCTTACTCACAGAAATCAGGGAGCTCTTGCCAAAGCACATCTCAGACCAGGTCACTGCACTCCTCCAGGCTCTTCTGTGGCTCCCCATTTCCCCTGAGGTGGCGTCTAACCAGTTTCCGCCTGGCCTCCAGAATCCTGCAGTATCAGGGCCCCGCCTTCCTCTAAGCACACAGGCTCACCTCCCTAAGCCCTCGTGTGCCAATCATGACCGTCCAGCCACCCCTTGTCCCCAAGTCCTCCTCCCTCAGCTTGGGTCACCACTTGCAGGAAGCCTGTGAGGACTGCTCATTTATGGGCCACAGCCCTTGTGCTACGCCCTTTCCTCACCCTGACCACCCCTGCCCTCCTCCAAGCGGCCGGGTCTGTGTCCCCAAGACGGTAGCCCTCGAGGGCAGGGGTGCCCAGGCGCAGGCACAGGGTGCGTGCTCGAGGACGGCCGCGACGCCTGCCCGGGATGCGCGTGGGCCTGAGGGCGCCCGAGTGGGTCCCAGGGCGGGAAGCAGATGGGAAGCCCGGGCCTTGGCCGGGGCTATGGAAAGAGGAGGGTGGAGGCCCCGCCCCGCCCGGCCCCTCCCGCCGCCCGCCCACTCCCGCCGCCGCGAGGGGCGGCCGGCAGAGCGACGCGGAGCCCCGCCGGCGCGGACCCCACGGCGCCCCCTGCCCGGAGCCCGCGCGCCCGGGCCGCCCCTGCAGGTAAAGGCGGGAGGCTGGCACGGCCGCCCGGCTGGAGGGCTCCGAGGGCAGCCCCCGGCCTACGTTTCCCCTCAGACTGTCCTCGGCAGCGGGGCGGGCGCCTCGGACTCGGGGTGGGCCGGGAGGGGGACGCGGGCCCGGGGACGGCGCCCATCAGGTTCCCTGCTCCCGACTGGCCGGCCGGAGTTGCCCAGGCAGTCCCAGACCAAGCCACCTCCTCCCTTCTCCCCCGGAGGCGGCGCTCCAGCCCCAGTCCCAGGTGGGATCCCAGATGACGTGACAGAGCGTGTCGCCTCCCCTCTGGGAGTCTCCCTTTCCACCTGTAAAATGGGAGCGACAAAGCCTCCTCACGGTGCGGGCGGAGAGGGGAGGGTGAGGGCCCTCAGAGTCCCCTCCGGCCCGGACAGGGAAGCCCCTCGGCTGTCCCCTTCCCTCCCCATCTCGCTGCCTTGACTGGTCTGCTGGCCACCTTCCAGTTTCTCCGTTTTCCTACTTCTGCCCCAAGTCCCTCCTTTTCTAGGTGTCCTGGCAGCACCCCGCAGACTGGAGACTGAGGTTCTGTGGAATGTCCCTGCCCCAGGCTCAGCACCTCCCCGACTTGGGGCTGAGACTTGTGGGGTGAGGGGGTGTTGCCTGGCTCAGAGGGACTAGGGGGTTTCTGAGGGCCCCAGAACAGCTTCTTCACGGGGTCTGGTCTGGAGACACAGTGGCCCCGGGAGTCCCTGGGTGGAGAAAAGCTGTTCAGCTAGAGGAGCCCAGGGATTGTGAGCTGCGGAGGGCAAACCCTGGGTCTGCTTGTTGTGTGTGTCTGCTTGTGTGTGAGCCTGTCAGTGTATGCATTTGTGGAGCGTGGTGGGGACAGCAGTGCCTGCCAGTGTGTTAGTAGGGTGTGTGTCAGTATGTGCTTGTGTGAGACCCTCAGTGTGTGTGAAAACTCCTTCCTCAGGGGACTCTGGCAACCCAGAAGTGCTTCCTCCTGTCTGCCTTCGGTGCCTCTTGCCAAGACCTGTGCCCTGGTCTGGTGCCAGGGGTCCAGCCCCTCCTTGAGTGCCCTCAGCAAAGGTTGCCGCCTGGGAGCTGCCGTGGGCCTTTGGAAGGTCTGGGGGCTGAGGGGCTGGGATGGCTGGAGGGTCAGGCAGCCTAGGGTCTCTCTCTGGACCTGAGCAGATGGGTGGCCCTCAGGGAGCCCATTCTAGAGTCCAGGGGATGAGATGAAGGTCTGGGGGGCACCTACTCTGCTGAGGAGTTGGCAGTCTCAGACAGGGTATGGGTACCCCCACTGGCCTCCCCCTGGGATGGCGAGCACCGACAGACCCTGGACACACAGTCACCCACAAACAATAATGAGGACACTCCACAGACATGCACAGTCGCTCACAGCTGCACTACCCTCCCACGGACAGGCACACGCAATTACACACGCGAACGTGCTCTACCGAAACACATACCACCGCAGATACTGTCACGACAGACAGGGCACACATGTGTGCATACGCACACACACACCTAGACTTCTACAGATGCATGGCAGGCCCCACGTGGCCCAGCCAGACATAGGACAACACACACTCACCAGGGGCTCTCTCTCCAGTTTCACTGTATCCACCACAGTGAAAATGAGTGTTTCTGCTCTTTGACTCAGAGGAAGAGGAAACAAAAAATGGAAGTGAATGTGTCTGCTAGAGTGGTAGCAGGGGAAGGTACTTAACAGGTCTGTTAGCCTGAGCACCCATCACCACCTCCCGTGCTCTGGGCCTGAGGCTGGCAGAGCCCCAGGTTCCTTGCCTGCTGGCCCCAGCCCACTACAGAACCCCCCAGTGGCAGGCATTCCTTGTAGAAAAGTGGAGCCTCAGATGAGCTGGCTCCATCAGTGGCCCCAAGGCACTTACAGAGTTGGGAAGGAAGAACTAGAGATGCACAGGGGCCTCTCATATGGGGTGCCACTGTGTCTCAGGGTGGCCATCGGTTTGCACAAAGGGGAGGCGCCATGCAAGCCACAAGTGCAGGGGGAAGGTGACCAGGGAGGCAGCACCGAAGAGGAGCTCTGGCTGGGGCTTTCAGGGAGAATGAGAACCTTGACAGGTGCAGGAGGTGGAAGGGGTAAATGGGGGAGGGCTTTCCAGTCAGAGGGAAAAGCATGTGAAAGGTGTGGAGGTGGGAAGCTGTAGCGTTCTCTCAGGGGACGGGGAGTAGCTGTTGGCTTGCACAGTGGGGAAGTGAGTGGGAGGGACTGACAACTACTTTGAGGTCTGGTTCCCAGGGCCTTGTCCAGAGAGAGGGTGTGAGCTGCAGAGTCGGGCAATCTGGGAATCACTGTGGTTGCTCTGGGGATCTTATAAGCAAGGAGACCACTGAGAAGGCTGGGCAATTTGAGGGGAAAGGTGATGGGGCTGAGGCAGGTGCTTGCCATGGGGCTGGGAGGAAGAAACAGATGGAAAGGTGTAAGGGGACAGACTGGTCAGGCCTGGGTGACAGATTGGCTGCAGGGGTGAGGAGAGGGCAGGCCAGGGGCCAGGGGAGGCAGGTGAAGGGGAAATGTGGGTTTGGACCCCAGGGTGGTTTGATGAGATGGAGGGCAGCTTGGTGTTGAGTGTGGCCATGAGTTGGGGGTAGCATCTCGGAGGTCTGGGGTGTATACAGAAACCCAAGTGGGTGTGTAAGGCCATATGTGTGCCAGACATCAGCCATGGAAGTCACGCTCCCAGAAAGGGAGTTCCAGACGAGCTTTGTTTGGTGGGCATTTCCAGGGTGCTGGGTGTGGATAGCAGATCTTGAGTGAAGGCAGCACACGCAGTGAGGGGAAGGGCTGGCCTTGGCAGTCAGACAGACCTGGGCTGTCTATGCGACTTTAGGTCAGGGACTTCCTACCTCTGCGCTTCAGTTTCTCCATCTACAAAATGAAGATGGTAATACTTGTCATTTTAGTGAGTAATACGGGGTCGTTTTACCTGCGGAGAGGTGAGGAGTGGTCCCTGGTCACACACAGCGTCAGGGTGCAGCCGCTGTGGCTATTGTCCAGACTTCTGTTCGGCATCAGTTATACCAGTCTGGTTGGATTCTGGGGAGGACCTGGCCCTGCTTCCATTCAGATTCTTGGAAAGTCTTGAATTGGGAGGTATCTGTCCCCATGCATCCTAGATGGGCTGAGATTCCTGGCTCCTAGAGGGGAGAAGGAGGGGGAGGCAGGGTTTTAGAGCCTCATGGGAGAGCCTGTGGCGCTCTCAGCTTCTCCCACGGGTGGGCTTATGGAGACTCAGAGAGGAGCTTGCCCGAGGTCACACAACAGCTAGTGGCAGAAATAAGGCCAGAGACCAGAACCTGGGCTCAGACCTCCCTTCCTCCTAGAGGCTGCTTGGCTAGCAGGACCCATCAGGGACCAGGGATGGGAGGGAACTTGTCACCAGAGGTTCTCTAATTTCAATTCTTTCTGTCCCCTTGGGGGAAGGTAGCAATAAGAGCTCATCGGGTACCTACTGTGTGCCAGGTCCTGTGTTTGTGTGTGTCATTTAGTCCTTTTAACAATGCTACAGACAAGGGTCAGTAGCCTATTTAACGGAGGGGAGTAGAGGCTCAGAGAGGTCAGTAATCTGGCCGAGTGTCACCTTGCTGAGCCCTGAGCCAGGATTCACTCCCAAGTCTGTGGTGAGGCACAGCTCCTGCTCTTCCTGGGACCTTCCTGTCACTGCCTTCTCTAGGGCTTGGTTCAGTGGGGGAAGGAATGGAAACTTTGTTGTTGTGCGTCCACACTGTGCCGGCATGTTCACAGCACAAGGAGCCTTTTTGGCAGTGGGAAACATGGCGGGTAGCAAAGCACGAGAAGATGAGGCCCAGAGAGAGCCCAGAACAGTAAGGGCTGGGATGGTGTTTTCTGGTATCTGAGAACCAACTGTGGTTCTGATGGGCCCTGTGAGGGAGGCAGCCTCTAGGAGGAAGGGGTCCTGGTCTCAGGTCTCAATTCTGCCTCTGGCTCCTGGGTAACCTCAGGTGAGTTCTCTGGGTCTCTGTGATCCCATCCATGACATGGGCCATTAAGTCCATGCGCACTCTCCCTACAGCCTGTGCTGATTGTGGGGTGGAGGGGACATTTCTCCTTTCCTGAAAGAGCTCAGGAGCCTGACTCTTTGGCGTCCACCCCATCCAGGGTTCACAGCCCTTACTACCCAGAAGTTTTCTCCTCTGTCTAGCCTTTTACCCTCCCACTGTGGTAGCTACTGGCCGCCGTGCAGCTCTACATGGGCCCTCCAGGCCATGCTCCCTCTGACAGGCTACCACGGCTCAGCTCGTGGCAAACATTCTTTTCATAGTTCCTGGAGCACAGCAAATCCTGCTGCTTAGCCAGGAATGCAGAGCCCCTCCTGTGGTGGCAGCAGGGGGCTTGGGCAGAGGAACTCCTGGGGGTCAGGCAGGAGGGGCTGAGGGGTGTGGAGGACCCCCCCCGCCATTCCCCCCCACTGTGTCTCGGCTGCAGGGAGCTGTGAGGCTGTCCTCACCATCTGTGGACTCACTCAGCTGGGGTCCAAGCTTGGGGATGACCCACCACTGGCTAGCTGGGTGAACTTGGGTGAGCGACTTCTCCCTGAGCCTCAGTTTCTTCACCTGTAAACTAGGGTTTATAATACTAACCTCACAAGGTTTTAGGGAGATGTCCAATTATGATAATTATAATAATAATAGTGAATTTATTGAATGTTCCTATATGCCAAGCACTGCTTGAAGTCCACTGAGATTAACTTGTTAGCTTGTAATCCTCATGAATGCTCTAGAAGTAGGAGTTCTTCCCATTTTATTGATGAGGCAGCCGAGGCACATGAGGGAGGTCATGTGCTAGTAGGACGTAGCTAAGCTCTTAAGCTGTAATGATTTTTAAAGCAAGACTCAGCCCAGGGCCTGCTTGTGATAAGGGTTTGGAAAATGGGGACTTCTCCCATGAACCCACGTCTGGGAGAGGCTGATTGTTCGTTTCGTGGCCATCAGCACCTCAGTTTGGAGAGGTGGGGTGGGGAAGCGGGCCTGGCAACCTGGTCAACGTCTTTGGGAGACTTGCAGCCCTTAGGGGCTGGTCTGTGGAGTGGAGGGGTGCAGACCGTCGCACCCATATCTGGCCTGGGATTTAGCTGGCAGAAGGCTCTGTGCAAGGAGGAGATGTCGCTAGGGGAGGGGCTCAAAGAGATTAGCAAGGCAGCTGGGGGTGCAGGTTAGGAACAAAGTCCCATTGAAGCTGGCTCGGACACTGCCCTGGTGCCCCCGCCCACCCAGTTTCCTCTTTTGTAGGAGGGACGGAGTCTTGGTCGACTGGAGTGGGCTCCTGAGGCTCCTCATTCTGTTCCACCTTGCTGTGCCTGTTGCCATCTGGTTTGAGCAGCACGGGTGGGAGAAGAGGGGAAGTGAGAAGGCTGAGGTCTCCACGAAGCCCAAGAGTGCCATCTGGCTGTTTGGGGGCTAGGGGAGCCCCAAGGTTCAGATCTGACCTCTAGGTGCTTCCTAGTCCTGTAACCTTGGAGAATGGATATCACCTCTCTGGACCTCAATGCTCCTCTTCAGAAAAATGGGACAGCAATTCCCAGTTTACAGGGTTATAGGAGAGTTTGATAAAATAATGCCTGGAGCATGTCTAGTGGCGTCTGGTGCATAAAATGTACTTGGGATTTGGAGACCATTATTATTAAGGGCTAACATGGGTGGAAGGGCTGGGGAGTCATCTCTGTGCTGGACCCAGGCTCTCTGATCCTGATATTCAAGACATTTCTCAGGCTGGCCCCAGCTAGCTCTTCTCATCTCAAATCATCTGTGCAGTGGAGAGGTTAAGAGCCCCAGCTTTAGAGACAATAGCTTAGGCTCAAGTTCAAACTCTACCTGTCATGAGCTGTGCAACCTTGAGCCAGTTATTTAACCTCTCTGTTCCCTGGTTTCCCATCTGTAAGAAGGAAAGATGAAGCACCTATTCCACTGGTTTGTTGTTAGGATTAAATGAGATAATCCATGAGAAGAGCCCAGAACAGTGCCTGGCACATAGTTACTGATAAACATTAGTTATGATTAGTTCTTTTGTTTATTTACTTCTAATTATTCCCATCCCCTGAATACGTTCAGGGCTTTCATACCTACACACCCTCACACATGTGGTTCACTTGACCTGACTGATTGCCTTTCCCTGACACCATCCAGTTAAATCCCTGTTCATTCATCAAACCCAGATCCAGCATAAGTCATGTCCCTCCTTGAACCTCATGGTGGGTGAGGCGTCTGGGGCTGGAGAAGCTGGGGTTGAGTTAGGCAGTAAGGGCCTCCCATCCAGGCTGTGTCAGCCTGGCTAGGCCCTCAGAGAGTAGCTTTTAGACCCACGTCTGGGGTTATGGTGTTAGTGGTGGGGATGGAGGCAGAGCTCAGCTGAGCTGGAAAGAAGGCCTAGGAGCCGCTGACTTCAGCATCTGGCTGCTCGTGCAGTGAGAGACGGGGCTGGGATGTCAGAGTTTCCATGGGAGCGGGCAGAGGCAAGCAAGCAGCTGGGGGAGAGAGTGATGTAGCCGGCAGGCCTCCCTGCCAGGTAGGCTGACTAGGCGTCTTCTCCCCATTTACCTAGGAATCATATCTGTGCCTGGGCTACAGCCCCTGAAGCTCCCCTGTGGACAGCTATGTGACCTGGACTAGGGCTTGAGACAGCCTGGCATCATGGTTGATTGAGGCAGAAATGGGGAACTGGCCATCCAGGGCTCTGAACACATCACCTTCCCACTCAGCAACCTTCCATGGCTCCCCATTGCCTTCCAGAGAAATGTAATCATGGTATTCAAGGCTTCTTACTATGTTGCCCCAGCCTGTCAGCAATTGATTTTCTCAACTTCATGGCACTTCTGGAACCTTCCCTGTATCTGTCGAGCAGCTTCCTATTGCCTGGACTTCCTTTTCTTACTTTGTCTGCCTTTCAGACTCCTATTCACCCCTCAGGATTCAGCTGTCACATCTCTTCCTACATCAAACCTCCTGGGAAACTCAAGGGACGGCAATGCTTCCTGCTCTGCGCTCCCACAACCCAGAGATCTTGGCCAATTCTCTGATGGCCACTTTTCTGATACTTCCAGCTAATTCAAGGCAAGGGGCTGAGCCATTTCTGTGTCTCAAGGCCCAGCCTAGGGTCCCCCACATAGGAACTTCCCCAGGCAGGAACCCAGCGCAGGGCCTGACTTAAAGTATGGACTCGGGCACACAGAAATCTTCAGCCTGGGCCCTGGGACAGGAGGAACTCCATCAACCCAGGGCCAGGTACCCCATGTGTATGGAGTAAATGAAGGGTGTTGGCAACTGTGGGGCATACATCCTGGCTCCCTGTGAGGGGGACAGGTTGGGGACAGTGCCCAGCGGATGCTCCTCTTAAGAAGCTCATGGCTGGCACCGGGTGGCTGTGGGTTAGGACAGGAGGCTTTGCAGATCCTGGCATTTTCCTCACTGTTTCTGTCTTTCATCCTCAGGCCTTGCCTCCGCTGGGATCTTACAGGGCCCCACTGACCTGACAGGTAAGCTGGATTTGGGGGTGGGGCTCTCTGATATCCCCAGCTGGATGAGGCCGGTGCCGGCTGCTCCCTCCTGCTGCAGTGGAAGCCCCTCCCAGGCTCAGGCTGTCCTAGCAGACAAACCCTCTTGCAGGTGACCTCAGCTCCTTGTGGCCTGGGCTTTAAAGCCCCCGCCCAACTCGGAAGCAGCTTTTTCTCATTTGTGAACTATTTCGCCCCGGCTCCTTGGCGCAGCCCATGTTTGCTTTGCCTGCCCGGGTGCAGTGGCCTGGCTACGCTCCCGCCAGGCCCTCTTCCTACCCAGCCCAGCCCAGCGTCTCCTGCCGCCACCGTGCGGGGAAGCCGTGAAGGCCCAGGAATCTTGGCAGGCGTGGGGAGGCCGCGGGCGGCGGGTGGCGCTCCGGAAAAGCCTGCAAATGCGAACCAGAAGGTGAGGGATTGGCCACTGAGAAGGGCCACCTGGCCTGGCCCCTAAGCTTGGGGTGACCCTCCAATGTCCAGTTGGGGTCAGAAGCTCAGGGCCTCTGCTGGGAAGTGAGCAATGGCCCCATCCGAGGCCTGAATCTCTCAGCAGGGAAGGGCCAGTCCCCTGGCCACCTGCCTGCGGACACATGGTGCCCTGGGTCCTGCCCACTGCTGGGTCTCCTCTGGTTCATCTACCCCCACCAGGCTGCTCCTACCTCCCTGGACACTCTGTTGCCCCACAGGGCTCCTCCCCAGGGGGGCAGTGGGGTGTTTAGTCTGCCCAGAGGTGGGCAGAGGCTGGAAGTCTGGGAGGTGGACCTAGTCACCTGCAGGGAGGGCGTTTTGCCCCATGCCCCTGCAGTCAGGCCTGAGAAGGGCTCCCGAAGCACCACAAAGGGAAAGAGGCCCCGTGAGGAGCCATCCTGAGGTCTCGGCTAGGTGGGAGGCTGGGCTGTCAGAGGCCTGGAGCTGGAATGCCCAGGCTGAAAACTGTATTAAGCACTTAGAGCGTGCCAGGCAGGGATGAGGTGGGGGTGGGGAAGAGGTGCCCAGGAGGAGGAGCTGTTCCGCCTGAGGGAGGCAGGGAAGGCTGCTTGGAGGAGGAGGCATTTGAACTGGGTCTTTAATGAGGAATAACATGTTTGCCTGGAGGAGAAAGAGAGAAAGCAATCAGGCAGAGGGGATCATAAGGCACAGGCAGGCAGGTGGGGGCAGGGAGACATGGAAGTTTGAGGAGTCTGGATATTAGGATGCTGGGACTCAGAGGTGCCGTGGACTTCTCTTATTCCCTAGATGTGGGTGTTGTCCCCAAGGGTGAGTCCATGGCCCTTGTCCAGGCTGTAGCAAATTGGCCAATGAAACCCTATGTTTTTTATCTTCAGTCTATGTCTCTCTCTCTCTTTTAACTTCCAGACGTACATGTTCTCTCCTTCTTGGACACCCCCACCCCACCCCAGAAGCCCCCCAGTCTTCCTTGCCCAGATGTTTGCTCTGCTCTCACTTTGGAATGTTCCACCATCGCCTGCCCCTATGGACCTGTTGAACTCTGACCTGTCCTTCAAGCCTCCTTACAGTGCTGCTTCCCAAACTGAGGTCCCTTGTGGGCTAGGAGCCTCGCCTGAAGGGGTGAGGGATGTTGAGACTCTTGGTGGAACGGAAGCCTGGGGAGACAAGGTGGGCAGGGGACAGCACTCCTGTCCTGCCATCGACCTGGATGATGAGGTGGTCCCCAGGCAGCCCTGCCCCAGCCTGGCCACCTCCCTCCACCCTACAACTTCCAGATTCCAAGCAGCTCTTTGGCTTGGAGCAGTCTTCACACCTGCACATTTGAGTTTGAGGGGTTCAGAGTCCCACAGTGACCTTGCAGGACAGAGAGCTCAGTTCATGGGCACTGGATCCTCCTCAAGGGTCCACCCAGACCTTGTGGGACTGCTCAGGGATCAGCCAGGGACGTCAGACACTGACCTGATGTTAGCAGGAGCATTAAGGCCATAACTGCTGGCCTTCTGGAGGATTCCATGATGTGACCAATAGCTAGAGATTTACAGAGGCTGGATCTCAGACAGGGTTCTAGGTAAAAGGACATAGGAGAAGACAGAGAAAGACAAACAGGTTGCCAGAGAGAGGCAGACAAGTGGCATGGTGACACAGAGAGAGGAGGAGAGACACACCCAGGAGATGCCTGAGATACACAGGCAGATGCAGGTCTGGATTCAGCAGCACAGAGACATGGAGGAGGGGGTGGGCATGGCAGACGCCCATGTGGCTCCTGAAGTGAACTGCTCCCTGGTCTCCCCCTGATATACTTAACTCTTAGACCCAGAATGTGTCACCATCCCAGGGCTTTGTTGGGCTCACCATCAGTCTCTCACCTTCAGTCTCTCCACCTTCCTTACCTCCTCCATGCTAACTGGTCCACACTCTACCGAGCCTAACGTATGCCATGTGACCTGCAGAGTAACCTGGGGTTCATTCTGTCCGTCCTAGGGAGCACTGGCAAATCCAGAGCAGGGAGGGCTGTGGGCAGAGCTGTGCCGAAGTGTGCTTCACACACAGGCAGCCTCAGCCTTACCTGGGAACTTGTTAGAGAGGCAGATGTTGGGCCTATCTCACACCTACTGAGTCAGGGTCCCTGGGGGTGGGCTCAGGGACTCGTTCGTGTGTTAGCAGACCATCTGATGCATGCTCAAGTTTGAGAAGCTCTGCTGGAGTTCTCTAGGATATATTGAGGAACCCAGAAAAACTAAGGGTGAGGGGTAGGAGAGAGGTTGTTATGATTATCCAACTGAGGATTTGGCGATTTCATTTAGCAAACCTTTACTAAGTGGCTGAGATGTGCCAGGCCCTGGGCTGCATGTTGGGAGAGTACAAGGTCTGTATTAGGTCATAGACTATGGGGAAGGAACAGAAGTGAGAGAAGCAGAGACGGAGGCCACAAGATTGAGTTGCGGGTGTAAAGGTAAAGGAACAGGGCTGTCATGTACAGTTGTGCAGGTTGGTTACTGAACAGGGGCACCCAGGCAAGTCAGTGAGTAGGGCCTGGGTCAGCAGGAAGGAGGGGTATAGCCTTTTCTAACTGTGCTAAGGCATTGGATAGGCTAGAGAGATTCTTTACTGCCTTGTAAGGGAGGATCAGAAGTGATGTGTAGATTTCTTGCCTAGCACCTGAGAGAGGAGGAGAAGGGAATGACAGCAGTTTGCACGGACGTATCTGAGGGACAGCCAGGCGAAAATGCTCAGTTCATAGTTGAACACAAGAGTCGGGGGCTCAGGGGAGAGGTTGTAGGTGGAGACAGGTGTGGAGCCTTTGGTGATGGGATTTAAACTGTGGGAGCTGCTGATAGTAGAAAACTGCAAGAGAAACATCCAGAGAGGAGAGATGAGGCCTGAGTCGGCTCTGGGGGCAAGCCTGGGTCTGCAGAGTGGACAAAGGAAGGGAGCAGGGAAGAATCTGAGGAGGAGCCGTTCTAGGGAGGAGGAGAGCAGGGTCCCAAGGCAGGGCTTGGTGCTGGGAGGGGACACCCGGGTGAGAGGTGGGGGTGAGCAGCCAGGGGGTGGAAGCAGAGAGAGTTCTTTCAAGGAGCTCCTTGGGAAGACGGGAGGTAGAGGAGAGTGGCTGAGGGTGGATGGCCAGGCCTGTGTGGACATGGGATGGAGAGGCTGGAGGTGGGGGTGTGGGGCGGCAGCCGCAGGCAGTGAAAGGCCCTGAGGAAGTGGTGTGGAGGGGCCTGGGCCTTGAGTCAAATCCCGTTCCTCTAACACTCAGGAGGGGAGACAGGAAAGGGCTTCCCCATGTTTGCAGGCTGGGAGAGAGGTGGGGGCGTGCGGCCCCAGGTGCCCTGGAGAAGTCTGGAGCTGCCCGGGCAGTTGGGTGTGGGCTTCATGCCCAGTAGGTGAGGAGGGCAGCTCCTCCGCTCCTCTCCTCCAATCCTGAGCAGGCTGCAGGACCCCTGGGCAGTTCCATCTCAGAGCCATCAGGGAAAAGGCCAAGAAGGCCAGGAAATTGACTTCAGGGAACTTTCACAAGGTCCTGGCCTTTGGCAGCAAGTCACCTGAGTTTTTTAAGGGTTGGAGGAAATGTTGCTTTGCAGCAGTAGGAACTCAGGTTAGACCGAAGGGGGACTTTCTGGCCATCAGGGTAGCAGGACAAGGCAGCACACCTGGAGGGGCTGATGCCTCAGATCAGCTAATCCTCTCACAGATGAGGACACTTGAGGTTCAGAGAGGTTAAGGCACATGCCCTGAGATCACCCAACTGGTGAGCAGCTGTGCTGGAATGGGAGTCCAGCTGCTGCTGGGGCCTGTGAGGGCCTTAGGGGCCCCCAGGACTTGACTCCTGATAGGGGAAGCCTGAGTGAGAAATGCTGCTCACCTCAAGTGGCAGAGACAGCCCGGGAGAGAGAGAGAGAAATAAGTCAGGGCTAGCAACCCAGGGAGAGCACAGAGAGTGAGGCTGGGTGAGTGGAGAGACAGGAGGCATGGGCTGGGGGAGCACGTGGGGCTAGCCGATCCCGCAGAAATGTCTCCACAACAGGAAGCGTCTCATAACATACCTGCGGTTTGGCCAGGCCCCGGGGCTGCCTGAGCGCTCCCCACGGCTCCCTCAGCTGCAGCTGCCTGGCTGGGGTCGGGGCTTGGAGCGGCTGGAACCTGCGCAGGGCTGAGCTCCACCCACCCCCACTGGGAGGGGGCTGTCGGGCCACGCCAGCCACACCCCTGCATGGTCCACTGGGAGCCCCCTCCATCAGACCCCCTTTCAGTCTGGACTTGATAGCTCATCTGTGAAATGGGCTGGGAGTTGGGTAGGCCTTTCAACTCCATAGGCTCACTGGGCCCTCTGAGAGTGGGAACTGGGAGGAGGAGTCGCTGTTAGCTCCTGCCCCTTCCCCTCCCTCAGCCCTGTCCAGCGAGGAGGGGCCTGCTTTCTCGCCCCTTCCTCTTTCTGCAAGGCCCAGACCCCCGCCCTCCCTCCCCACATTGGTCTGAAAGACCGTGGAGCGCTACCCGCTCCCAGCCAGTTCGCTGGCCGCCTCAGAGGAGGCCCAGGCTGCCACAAAACGCTGACTTGGACAAAATGTTGTTTTACGGGGATTTGTTGAAAAGGGGGAAAATCCCCGTTAAGGACTTGCAGCTGTCCAAACATGCGTCCACCCGGCTGCCGCCACCGCTCAATCCCCTGAGTCAGCGTCTCCTAGTGCATCCCACCTTGTGCCCCTGCCAGCCCAGCCCCTTCCCAGATCTCCTGGCTCTTGCCTTCCTTCCTAAGAGGTCACCAGAGAGGGTGATGGCTTGCCCAAGGTCACACAGCAGAGCCGGGCTTGAGCCCTGGGATCCTCCTCTGACCTCTGACATCCCAGCTTGGCCACCGTTCCTCTTGGGGAGAACGAGGAACAAGTGAATAAATCCTTCCCTCTGCACCTCCACTCCCTGTGCAGCTGTTTTTAGCTGATGTTTTTCAAGGCTGCATGGGTGTCCCCACTTCTTCCCATTCTAGCTCACATGAACTCTGGCCTGGGGAGGGAGCTCCCAGGGCAGAGTCATGCGTATGTGTGTAAAGTCTGAGGAAAGGACTAAGTGAGTTATTGGTGTGGTCTTTAAATTCTATGGTGAATTGAGTTCAAACATTTACTGGGCATCCCCGTGTGCCAGCCGAGCCCTGTGCTGGGCATGGGGAGGGGGGAATGTGGTGGGTGGAGGGAGTAGAAGAGCCAAAGAGAACCAACAACTGTGATGAGTACCCACAGGCACCAGCAGAGGCATCCAGTGGGTGTTACAGGTGCCCAGGAATAAGCAGGCATCGGAGGTGGAGAAGCAGAGGACAGAATGAAAGTGCAAAGAGCAGAGAGCCTCAGGGAGCCTGGGGGGCAGGGTGGGAAAGGGGTGGCAGTGAAAAGGGGTGGGGGCTCAGGGGCTCCCAGGCACCTGGCGCTCTGATAGTGGCTGGGGTTGGGGCAGTCTGTCCCACTGCACTGCCACACTGTGCCACTCCAGGGGCACCGCTCCCCCTCGCAGCCCTTCCTTCGGCTACTTGCCCGGACTGGCACATGCCAGCCTCCCCTCGAAGAGAGGGAGCAAGCTTTGCCTCCTCTTGCCCACAGGCCACATAGAGCCCGAACACTCTCCTCAGTTCAGTTTGCTTCTCTCCCCCTCTCTCCTTTCCTCTCTCCCTCTCCTCCCTCTTCCTGCCCTCTGCCACCCGCCTCCCTCTTTCTTCCTCTCTCCCACTCTCCTCTCCCCTCTTCTCCCTCCTTCACCTCCTGCTTTCTCCCTCTCCTCACTCTGTCCCTCCCTCTCCCCACTCCTCCCTCCATCTCTCTTCCCTCTCGTGGTCCAGCCCTCCCCTGTCCTACTGGACACTTTAACACAGCGGTTAGCGCTTAGGTCCTTAACGGATCCCTGCTCCAGCCCTGGCTCAGCTGCTTCCGGGAGCCTCAGGCTCCTTAACTTAGAGAAAGAGGAATCACGGTAGTTCCTCCTTATATGGAATCAAATCACGCACTGAGTGTAAAGTGCCTAGGCAGGTGCCAGACGACAGGTCCCTGCAGCCAGCAAGTGTGACTGTCACGGTCACTCAGACACTCCTTGCTCCAGAGGAAATGCCTGCTCGGGGTTCGGCGGCAGACCTGCCCCCCCTCAGCCGAGGAGCACAACACGGGAGGTGCAGGGATGGGGCAGCTTCCAGGCGCCCCGGGCTGTGGTACTGATGCCTCCTGGAGCCCGGCATTGCCAAGGAGGAGGGCTGGCTGGCGCCCGCTGGGGTGCCTGCACTTGGCCCTGCCTGCCTACCCCCTCCACAGTCCTGGCCCTTAGCGGCCTCCCAGCTGAGCCTGAGGCTGCCTGCACCCTCCATCACCCCCACCCCCCGTGAGGCTTCTGCTCAGCCTGGGAAGGGGGTCAGGGCTCCCCAGAGCCAGGGCAGCCCTAAGTCCTCCTGGGGCCAGAACTGCTCACTCCCTTCCCCTCGCTTCCTGCTGCAAGCCCTGCCCTCCTCACCTGCTCCCCAGCCCTGTGCCCATCCTCCAGGCAGAACATTCTGGCTCTGTGCCTTTGTGAGCACTCTCCCCCAGTACCCCCCAGCTCAGGTGTCCAGTGCGCCTGCGAGGAGCTCTGGAGAGGTGGGAAGGTGTGGTGGTGAGGGGCTGAGGCTCACCTGGGGGGGGCCCCAGGTTTAGGTTCTGACAACGCCCTGACCTCCTCATCTCTAAATAGGGCTAACAAGCCTCACTGGACTGAATTCAGGTGGATGTAAAATATTAGGGCAGTTCCCGGCCTGTGCCTCCATCAGCAGGACCTGAGGGCCAGGCCTGTGTGCTGCGGCCTCTTGAGTCCTGGCGTCAGGAAAGAGCAGGTGGCCTGTGTGGAGGGCAGGAGTCCTGGGCACCAGTCTTCCATTTCTGTCTATAAAATGGGAATAATAATTGTGTGAACAGCCAGGGGTCATGGAGAGGATTATGTGAGATGAGGCTGTGAAGCCCTGAGCTTGGGCCCGGCCTCTGGGGCGCCCCGTAAGTGATAGGTTTCTTACTATTAGGCTGGGGCTCAGGGAGGTTGAGGGCCCTGTCCGAGCTCACAGAGCAGGCCGATGGCAGAGCTGTGCTGGCAGCCTCACCAGCCTTCTCCAGAGTCCTGTATCCATTCCCGCAAAGCTCTGTGTGATACTGAGTTTGGAGGAACATTCTGCTGCAGCTCCAGACTCGGTCCAGCTCTGCTCCCCACACGCACCCCCAAACACAAACCCCTCCTGTGGCCAGGCCCCTAAGGGGTGGAGTGAGGGGAGTCCAAAGCAGGAATGCCAGGGAAGTGGGACTTCCCATGGGTGCACAAAATACCAGACAGTCCCTCATTCAAATACTGATCCATGCTCGCTGTGAGGCAGACCCTGCCTCTGTAATCATTGCAGCCCAAGAAGCAGGTTATTAGCCCAACTTCTAAAAAATAACATCTTTATTGAGATATGATTTGCATATCATACAATTGGCCCATTTAAAGTGTGTGACGCAATGACTTTTTCAATGTATTTGCAGAATCATGCAACCATCACCACAATCAATCTCAGAGCTTTTTTATTACCCCTAGAGGATGCAGAAACCCTGTGCCCATTAGCAGTGACTCCTTATTTCCCCTCCTCCTGGCCCTGGGCAGCCCTGATCTTTCTTTTCTGTAGATTTACCCATTCTGGAAGGAATCATATTGTATGATTTTGTGACTGGCTTCTTCACTGAGCCTAATGTTTTCAGGATTCACCTGTATTGTAACAGGTATCAGTACTTCATTTTTTTAATTGCAAATAATATTCACTGTGTGGATAGATCACTTTATCCATTTATCAGTTGATGCATATCTATGTTGTTTCTACTTTATGAGTGTTATGAATAATGCTGCTAGGAACAGTTGTGTACACATTCTTGGGTGGACTTGTGTCTTGCTAATGGGTTTCAGCCCGGGCAAGTTCACTATGGATTCATTGTGACCAAAGAAATTGACAGCAAAACATTCTTGGAGTGAAAGAGTTATACCTAACGTTATTTCCATGGTGGCAGGTCAGTCACTAAAATCCTGTTCACTCAGAGTGAGTCTGCATGCAGCAAGTTGGTCTCTGCCTCTGGGCCCCTCTGTCTGCACAGCCGTCCTTTGGGCCTCTGTCCTCGGCACTGCCACCACTCCAGCCTCTGCTCTGCTCTCCTGCAGCCTTGCAGCCGTGCCACTATTTCGCACACCCAGAGCACTGGGCGGAGCTCTTTATATAGAGTCAAAAGCCATGTATTGCCCACAGGTGTGCAGTGAGCTAGTCAACCAGGGCCAGGTGACAATCCTGGCCACAGGAACTCTCATTTTATCCACAACTTGGTATCTCATTTACAGATGAGAAAACTGAGGTTCCCAGAGTGGAAACCTCTTACCCAAGCTGGTGAGTGGAGGACTCAGGCTGTCTGTATTTAGAGTCTGTGCTCCTTTCTCACCCAGGCCTTGTTTTCAGAGCTAAGCTAAATGCTTGGTCAGGATGGAAGGGAGTAAGGGGTTAACTTTATAGAGAAAGGGTGGAAGCTTCCCTGGGCCTTGAAGGACAGTGGAAGACGGGAAGAGTATTGCAGGCAGAGAAATAGCAGGTGCAAAGGCCCAGCTGTGAGGCTGCTTGATGTATAGGGCCAAGTAAAGGGCAGATGAAAAGCAGAGAAAGGGGTGGTAGGTGATAGAGTTGGAGGCATAAAATAGATTTAAAAGGCCTTGAATGCCATTCTAGGCACCATGGACTTGATGCTGAAGGCAGTGGGGAGCCCCAGAAGGGAATCACCATAATGTGAAGTCAGACAGACCTTAGTCAAATCTCAGTGCCACTCTCCTAGAGACCTTTGCTTTAGTTTTATCATGTGGAAAATGGGGGTAACAAAAATAATAGCTCATTAAAGTATATAGGAAGGATTGAGTTCCTATCTCCAGAGAGCCAGCCCAGCAAATGGTAGTGGGTGTCACCATCGAAGGGTTTTTAGCAGGGGTGTGCTAAGGTCAGACTGGTTCTCTGGAAGGGTATCTGGCTGCAAGGTGTTGTCCAGGGAGGGGCCCCAGGGATGTGCGGTGGTGATGGAGAGCCATGCACGGGGCTGCCAGAGGTTTAGGAAGTAGCTTCTGCAGACCCACAGACTTTGGGAATTGCTTGTGAATAAGATCTAATTTCTGATCTTTTTGTGAGCCCCTGGGCCTGGTGCCAAACCACCCAGGGGTGGGCTTGATGGCCCCTCTCGGTTCCTCCCTGCAGCACGCCTGAGGACGCCATGCGGGGGGCTCTGGCGCCCTTGTCTTTGCTGCCTCCTCCGTCTCTGCTGCCTGTGCTGCTGGTGCTGGGCTTTGGGCCGAGGGCAGCCACCAGTGGCGGGGCCAGCGCAGCAGCCGGCTACACGCCGGTGAAGTATGTGCAGCCCATGCAAAAAGGACCGGTGGGGCCGCCCTTCCGTGAAGGCAAGGGCCAGTACTTGGGTGAGCCTGTCCCCGCCCCACAGTGCTCTGGCCTGCAACTCCCTGCCTCCCGACCACCACCAGCTCTCCCAGGCCCTCAGCCACAGCCTATTCATCCCCACCAAACATCTTCCCATCTCCACTTCTCTTCCGGATGCTGGTCCAGGGCCTCCCACCCTTGGAGGGCCCAGAAGCAGTGTCCCGCTGGCTGGCGAGCAGAGGCGGTCTCCAGGCGGGATGGGAAAGGGCGGGTAGATGTGTGGGGAAGTTGCAGGGGCAGGAGTCTGCCCTGATGGGCCCTAAGGAGGGCCGCTGGTGCCACCTGGCGGCCACTCCACCCCCAGGTTTGGCAGGGATGAGTCACCCCAAGTTCTTGGGGAAGGCGCGGCCTGGGTAGGTTGGGTGCTAGGAACCCCCCAGGTGGCCACTAGATGCCTATCAGCTCCATCTTGCATGGAAGCAGGGAGGGGAGCCTGGGTGTGGAGTTCTCATGCTAATGTGGGGGACTGGGCATATGGGTCCCTGGTCCCCATTGTCCAGGCCTCTGACTGCTCCTTCTCTCTCTCTCTCTCAGAAATGCCTCTACCACTACTGCCGATGGACGTGAAAGGAGAACCCGGACCCCCTGGGAAGCCCGGGCCTCGGGGGCCCCCTGGCCCTCCTGGCTTCCCAGGGAAACCAGGCATGGGGAAGCCAGGCCTTCATGGGCAGCCTGGCCCCGCCGGCCCCCCTGGCTTCTCCCGGATGGGCAAGGCTGGTCCCCCAGGCCTCCCAGGCAAGGTTGGACCACCAGGACAGCCAGGGCTTCGGGGAGAGCCAGGGATACGAGGGGACCAGGGTCTCCGGGGGCCCTCAGGACCTCCTGGCCTCCCTGGCCCCTCAGGCATTGCTGTCCCGGGAAAACCAGGCCCCCAGGGGATGCCAGGGCCCCCAGGATTTGGGGGTGAGCCAGGGCCCCAGGGGGAACCTGGGCCCCCAGGTGATCGAGGCCTCAAGGGGGACAATGGAGTAGGCCAGCCAGGGCTGCCTGGAGCACCAGGGCAGGGGGGTGCTCCTGGACGCCCTGGCCTCCCTGGGCCAGCTGGCTTGGGCAAACCAGGTTTGGATGGGCTTCCTGGGGCCCCTGGAGATAAGGGTGAATCTGGGCTCCCTGGGGTGCCAGGACCTAGGGGGGAGCCAGGGGATTTGGGCCCCAAAGGGCCCCCTGGGGTAGATGGTATGGGGGTACCAGGGGCAGCAGGGGTTCCAGGGCCACAGGGCCCAGCAGGGACCAAAGGGGAGCCAGGGCCCCGGGGCCTCCCGGGCCTGATAGGCCCCACTGGCTATGGGATGCCAGGACTGCTGGGCCCCAAGGGAGACAAGGGCCCAGCTGGGGCTCCGGGGCTCTCGGGGGACAGGGGTGAGCCCGGTGAGGATGGGGAGCCAGGGGAGCAGGGCCCACAGGGCCTGGGGGGTCCCCCTGGACTTCCAGGGTCTGCAGGGCTCCCTGGCAGACGTGGGCCCCCTGGGCTTAAGGGAGAAGCGGGGCCTGGAGGACCCCCAGGAGTGCCTGGTATTCGGGGTGACCAGGGGCCTAGTGGCCTGGCTGGGAAACCTGGGCTCCCAGGAGAGAGGGGGCTTCCTGGGGCCCATGGACCCCCGGGACCAACTGGGCCCAAAGGTGAGCCGGGTTTCACGGGCCGTCCTGGGGGCCCAGGTGTGGCAGGAGCCCTGGGGCAGAAGGGTGACTTGGGGCTCCCTGGACAGCCAGGCCTGAGGGGCCCCTCAGGAATCCCAGGACTCCAGGGCCCAGCTGGCCCCATTGGGCCTCAGGGTTTGCCAGGCCTGAAGGGTGAACCAGGCCTGCCAGGGGCCCCTGGAGAGGGGAAAGTGGGAGAACCTGGCATAGCTGGGCCTTCAGGGCCCCCTGGGGTCCCTGGCTCCCCAGGACTCACAGGACCTCCTGGGCCTCCTGGGCCTCCAGGTCCCCCTGGCGCTCCTGGGGCTTTTGATGAGACTGGTATCGCAGGCCTGCACTTGCCCAACGGTGGCGTGGAGGGGGCTGTGCTGGGTAAGGGGGGCAGGCCGCAGTTTGGGCTGGGCGAGCTGTCGGCCCCCACCATGCCAGCCTTCACAGCGGTGCTCACCTCCCCCTTCCCTGCCTCGGGCATGCCTGTTAGGTTTGACCGGACTCTTTACAACGGCCACAGTGGCTACAACCCTGCCACTGGCATCTTCACCTGCCCTGTGGGCGGGGTCTACTACTTTGCTTACCACGTGCACGTCAAGGGCACCAATGTGTGGGTAGCCCTGTACAAGAACAACGTGCCAGCCACCTACACCTACGATGAGTACAGGAAGGGCTACCTGGACCAGGCGTCCGGAGGCGCCGTGCTCCAGCTGCGGCCTAACGACCAGGTCTGGGTGCAGATGCCCTCGGACCAGGCTAATGGCCTCTACTCCACTGAGTACATCCACTCCTCCTTTTCAGGGTTCTTGCTTTGCCCCACATAACCCACGGGGGGCCCTGCTGCCCTGGCCTCCTCCTTTTTAGTGGTAGAGAGACCTTCTGTTACAAAGAACCTCCATTTAAAGAAAAAACCAGTCTGAACAGAGGTGGAAACATAGGAGGCCGTGGCCTTGGCCCGAACAGACTGACTTGGTTTCTCCAGCCATGCTGGCTGAGGTTGTTTCTGGAAGAGGCAGGCCCAAGTTCCTCTCCCCAGTGTCTGTGCGGTGTTGGGGTTGTGCCCCCATTGCAGGCAGGGCTCCAGGACACTTGACCCAGCTGTTGGAGACCCCTGCCCCTGAGTCTGGGGCCCTCATGGGTGGTGAAGAACATGGCTTCTCGTGAGGCAGAACTGAGAGGGGACTGAGTGCCCCATCCATCCCCCCAAGAGACATGTTCCCAAGCCCTGCCCTTCCTGCTGCCCCCCAGATGGCACCTCAAGGAACGGGGCATGGCCTCCCTCAGTTCTTGACCGGAGCTCTTCAGTTACTCTGGGACCTCCAGCCTAAGGTGGGTCCCCTGAAGAGTTTTTGTTTCCCTCCAAGGGAAGGGGCTAGGAGGGGGGCCATTGCAGTGGCCAGTGTGGACACCTTGCCACGACAGCAGTCCTAGGAGTGGGGTCATGGCATCAGGCCTGCCTGTGGTGGGTGCAGGTGCGTGGCCCCTCTGCGAGCTCCTGGGAGGGGCCCACCCTCCTTCACTGCTCTAGCTGCAGCCAGGGGGAACAGCGGCTCCTGAGGCGTCGGGCATGGATCTGGGGCAGGATGGCAACTCTGCATACTCACCTCCATCTCCCAGGCTGCACCCACCAACCCTGGTTCTGTGTGACTTAAGGGAGCGGCACAGGCCCCTAGGACCGCTATAGCCTGGCAGGAAGCAGGGTCACTAGTCAGCCTTTCTCCTTCCACCTGGACGGGGGAGGGCTTTCTCACACATAATTAAGGGATCCTTGCCACCCTCAACCCAACTGTCCCCAAGGCAAAGAGCCTCTTGTATGGCCCTCAGAACAAGGTGCACACAAGCTCGGGGATGAAGGCTCCCACCTGCTTTCCTTAGTAAGAACCAGATGGTGGATATGTATGTCAACTAGAGGGGTTAGTCTGTGGGGGCTTCCTCTCCTTCCACTCTCTGGTTCCAATTTCCTAAGTAGGATTAGGGTTCAGGAGGCTGAGGCTCGGAGAAAGGGTGCCAACAGGCCCCTTTAGAATGAGTTGGCATGGATGTTTCTGCCATTCTCCCCAGTCAGAGCTCCCCTGAGGGATACCCCTCCCATCCCCTCAGCCCTGCGTTCAAGCAGAGTGGGTAAAGCTGAGATTAGTGCCGGGGGTAAGGATGGCCACTTGCCCAGTGGCTCAAGACCTCTTGGCTGGCCCTCCCCAAGCCAGCCCACTCCCTGTCCAAATGCGGATGTGGGTCAATATGATCTCACTGCACCGCTCCAATCCTGGCCAATGTGACTGTCCACGGTGGGAAAGGGAGGGCGGTTGTTGACTTCTGACTCCAGGTCTCCCACCAGCCCTCCTTCCCCACTCACCACTTCTCTCAACAAGGCAGGCCATTTGACTGCTCCCTGTAACTTTCAAAAGGAGAAATGAGAACCCACCATCTGCCTAAGTGACACTTTAACAACAGGTTTTGGTTGGGGCTCCTGGTGGATTTCTTATTCCCAACACCCAAGAGAACTAGAGTCTTAAACCACGTGTGGTGGGGAGTCCTTTGCTCAGCTTCCTTCCTGGGTCAAAGCCACTGTCTGACCTATTAGGGAGGGGCTCTGCTGGGTGCAAATGCATCAGCTCCCACTGGGCCTACGGAGGACACCAGTGGTACAAAAAAAAAAGCTGTTTTCCAGAACCGAGCTTCTGCTAATTGTCATTCCTGAAGCCTTTGGGTAAGGGTGGTTGATGTTTCTGAAATGTTTATGGGACCTTAGTTCCAGGTGTCCACTTAACTGACTAGCTTTCATAAATGTCAGATTTTAACTATGAAAACTACAGTACCTTGTGCATTTTTATATTCTGATTCCTAGTTTTTTACGATTAAGGTTTAATGTTCTTCATTAGTCATGTCTCTCACCTGGCATAGGAAGCTTAGTTCTCTACTGTGTCATAGATTTGGGAAAAATGCACTTGGGAATCAAAGAAAATGGGACTTATATTTGAAAAGAAAAACAATGGTATTGATTATGTTGACACAACCTCAATAAAACCTGTTGTATAAAACTACCATGTGCTGAATTTGGCATTGACATAGAAGTGTCCCCTGGATTTCCTAAGCATCCTGGGAGCTCTCTCTTAGGGAGTATACATTCCTCTCCAGTTCCCCAGCCATGGGCTCTGTCACCACCACATCAGAAATGCCTGATGCACCAAAGATGCTGAGGCTTTGCACCAAGTAAATGCCAAGAGGCATTTTAAGAAACCAAAGTGAGGCAGTGGCTGGAGCTGGGGGAGACGATCAAGCTTCCCTGGAACATTCCTGCAAGCTCTCAGGAGTAGTGGAGCATGACAGCTCGCTCGGGTTCCCAAGGGCCAAGTTTCAACATCTGATACAAATTATGAATGAAATCATGAATCTTTGTTCCTGAGGGCGGGGCTAGTGCCAGGCCCACTGCTGAAGGCAGGGAAGGAGCCGTCCTGGGTAAAAAGCACCTGCCTCAGAGCCTGCCATGCTCAGCAGCTAGGGATCTGTCCCTGGGGACGGGGATGGGGATGGCAGACCTGAACCAGTGCAGCCTGGCAGAATCCCATCCTGACAGTCCCAAAACCCCAGGCTGGCTCTATGGACAGTGAAAGGATGCTTGGAGGATATCCCTGAATTTTGAGGGGAGGTGCCTTCTCCCTTTCAATTTTCCTTTCTTCAAAATGTAGGCCAAGGCCTTTGAGCAAGGCTCAAGATAAAGAACAAGGCACACAGACTTCAGTGCACACAGGCACCCAACATGACGTGCCCTCCCCACCCCACCCAAAGGCTGGCAGCCCAGTGGCATCCTCCCACAGGGGTCCTGTTCCTGGCTCAGCTGGGCCTGGGTCCTATTTGTGCAGCAACCTATGAAGAAGTCAGGCTCTGAGAGCAGGGAAATCTGGCTTGTTCCTACCCACTGCCTGGGCCACTCTGAGGGATCTGTTCTAACAGGAAAAAGCACCAAACAAGGCCTGCTCTCCCCTTCCTGGCTGAACAATGTGGCTGGCTGGAAGAACTGGAGGGATGGGCCTCAAAACACAGCAGCTCGCAGCCTTGTGTCCCTCAGTCCTAGCAGAGTGCAAGCCAGATAAAAAGGCACCAGGTGAGGCTTCCGGGAAGATGGCAGAGTGAGCAGGGCGGCGGAAAGCTCCTCACAACACTACATTTATCTACGAAAATACAGCAAATACAACTACTCCTAAAAGAGAGACCAGAATACACAGGAAAGTGCACGGCATGCAGCTACACCCGAGAGGACTTGGCACCTCGCAAGGTGGGTAAGATACGGAGCTGCAACCCCACGAGACCCCAGCACTCACCCATCCCAGTGTGCCAGTGGGAAGAGAGGATTCAGAGCCGGGACGGAGTGGAAGGGCAGGCCCCACGAAATACCCAGCCCCGGTGGTCTGCGCCAGGAGCACTGACACACATCGCGCGGTGCATCGGACACTGGAGAGGCAGAAGGTGCAGGTTTTAAGCCGGGAATGCGCCGGGTCCGTGCGGCCAGTGCCCCGGGACAAGAGAAAAGCTAGCGAGGTTTGTAGTGGTCTTGGAGAGGATGGGGGCCCAGTGAGGGAACACCATTGCCTGGCATGATCAGCCCAGCGGTCTGGGAGTCCTGAGGAACTTCGGACCCCTTGGCTGGTGACTGAGAAAAGGTAGCAGCAACACTAAAACTTTATACAGAGAACAACAGCCTCCCATTCGTTCCCGCTCCAGCCAGAGCTACAAAGAGCGGCACGGCCGCGCTGTGGAATACTGGAGCAACAGCGACACCTACAGCATCCTTACAGATTCCACTCCGGTTGAGCGTTTTTTTTTCTTTTTCCCTTTCTTTTCTCTTTCTTTTCTTTTCTTTCTTTCTTCTTTCTCTCTTTTCTTTCTCTCCCTTCTTTTTTTGCTTGTTTGTTTTTTTTCTTGGTTTTTTTTTCTCTTAAAGAGCCCAGCTGACATACGTAGCACCTACCAGTGACCACTTCTATCAGCATGAAAAGACAGAGGAATATGGTACAAACCAAGCTTATCCAGACCCAGACACCAGAGAGGGAGTCTGAAGGGATGGAAATGCACAATCTTCCTGAAAAAGAATTCAGAATAAAAGTCATAACCATGCTGATGGATCTACAGAGAAATATGCAAGAGCTGAGGGGGGAAGTGAGGAAAGACAATGCAGAAATGAGACAAGCCATCGACGGGCTCAGCAGCAGACTGGACGAGATCCAAGAGACTGTTAATGCAATAGAAATCAGAGAACAGGAACACAGAGCAGCTGAGGCAGAGAGACATAAAAGGATCGCTAGGAATGAAAGAATATTAAGAGAACTGTGTGACCAATCCAAATGGAACAATATTCGCATTATAGGAGTACCAGAGGAAGAAGAGAGAGAAAAAGGGATAGAAAGTGTCTTTGAAGAAACAATTGCTGAAAACTTCCCCATGCTGGGGAAGGAAATAGTCTTGTAGTCCATGGAAGCCCACAGATCTCCTAACACAAGGGACCCCAGGAAGACAACACCAAGACACATAATAATTAAAATGGCAAAGATCAAAGATAAGGACAGAGTATTAAAGGCAGCTAGAGA
This sequence comes from Smutsia gigantea, assembly GCA_032199065.1. NCBI lineage: Eukaryota > Metazoa > Chordata > Mammalia > Pholidota > Manidae > Smutsia > Smutsia gigantea. Next base: position 48,590 of record JAVSCE010011255.1, read on the forward strand.
AAGAAAAAAGATCACCTTCAAAGGAAAACCCATCAGACTATCATCAGACTTCTCAACAGAAACCCTACAGGCTAGAAGAGAATGGCATGATATATTTAACACAATGAAACAGAAGGGCCTCGAACCAAGAATACTGTATCCAGCACAATTATCATTTAAATATGATGGAGGGATTAAACAATTTCCAGAGAAGCAAAAGCTGAGAGAATTTGCCTCCCATAAACCACCTCTGCAGGACATCTTAAAGGAACTGCTCTAGGGGAAAGCACTCGTAAGGCTAAAAAGCTGTCACCAGAGAAAGTAAAATCATAGCGAAGAAAGCAGACCATCCAAATACTAACTAAAGGCAAAGAATAAAACACCTACTATATAAAGAATGGAGTAGGAAGAATAAGAAGGGAGAGAAATAAAGAAACATCAGACTGTGTTTACAATAACTTAACAAGAAAGTTAAGTTAGACTGTTTTTTTTAATTGTGAAATGATTAAAACAGTAAGTTTAGTTAACATCCTTCAACATACATAGTTAAAATTATTTTTCCTTGCGATGTGAACTTTTGAGGTTTTTTCTCTTAACAACTTTTCAATACACAAGACATTATTGCTCACCATGCAATGAACAAGTTCCAATACAGTGAACAAGCTCCCACAAGGTGAACAATGCAAGGAACATAGTGAACAAGTTCTCACGAGGTGAACAATGCAAAGGCAGTCATATCAGAGAAACTAATTCAGTTACTATAATCAATCAAGTCAACTATGATTATTCATATGATTTTTATACTTAAATTATAAGTGAATCCCACATTTCCCCCTTTTTTGTTTTAACTGATGCATATGCATATATTTGTGGAAGGTACCAGAATAATGATTAGCTGGGCTCGGCCTGTGACATAGCTTGTCACAGGCAATGTCTCTCTCATCTGGAGGGGTGAGGTTCTATGCCTCACCTCAGTTGGCCCCCATGTTGCTCACCTGAGGTCCCTTGCGACTGTGCCTGTCTTAGGTTGTTCCTCCCATGAGGAATCTTACCCATCTCTGGCTAACCAGCCATCTCCTGGGACCAAACAAGTTAGATTGTTAGATAGTTAAGAAGCAACCCCTGAACCTTTGGTAACCACGAATCTAAAGCCAGCAATGGCAATAAGTACATATCTATCGATAATCAGCCTAAATGTAAATGGACTAAATGCACCAATCAAAAGACACAGAGTAACAGAATGGATAAAAAAGCAAGACCCATCTATATGCTGCTTACAAGAGACTCACCTCAAACCCAAAGATATACACAGACTAAAAGTGAAGGGATGGAAAAAGATATTTCATGCAAATAACGAGAAAAAAGCAGGTGTTGCAGTACTTGTATCAGAAAAATAGACTTCAAAACAAAGAAAGTAACAAGAGATAAAGAAGGACATTACATAATGATAAAGGGGTCAATCCAACAAGAAGATATAACCATTATAAATATATATGCACCCAACACAGGAGCGCTGGCATATGTGAAACAAATACGAACAGAATTAAAGGAGGAAATAGACAGCAATGCATTTATTTTAGGTGACTTCAACACACCACTCACACCAAAGGACAGATCAACCAGACAGAAAATAAGTAGACACAGAGGCACTGAACAACACACTAGAACAGATGGACCTAACAGACATCTACAGAACTCTACACCCAAAGGCAACAGGATACACATTCTTCTCAAGTGCACATGGAACATTTTCCAGAATAGACCACATACTAGGCCACAAAAAAAACCTCAGTGAAGTCGAAAATATTGAAATTCTACCAACCAACTTCTCAGATCATAAAGGTATAGAACTAGAATTAAATTTTAGAAAGAAATCAAAAAGGCTCACAAATACTTGGAGACTTAACAACATTCTCCTAATTAATCAATGGGTTAACGACCAAATCAAAACAGAAATCAAAGAGTATATGGAGACAAATGACAACAACACCACAAAGCCACAACTTCTGTGGGACGCAGTAAAGGCAGTTCTAAAAGGAAAGTATATTGCAATCCAGGCCTAGCTAAAGAAAGAAGAACATTTCCAAATGAATAGTCTAAAGACACAATTACTGAAATTGGAAAAAGAAGAACAAATGAGGCCCAAAGTCACCAGAAGGAGGGACATAATAAAGATCAGAGAAGAAATAAATAAAATTGAGAAGAATAAAACAATAGAAAAAATCAATGAAACCAAGAGCTGGTTCTTTGAAAAAATAAACAAAATAGATAAACCCCTACCCAGACTCATTAAGAGAAAAAGAGAATCTACACACATAAACAGAATCAGAAATGAGAAAGGAAAAATCACGACGGACCCCACAGAAATACAAAGAATTATAAGAGAATATTATGAGAATCTATATCCTAACAAGCTGGAAAACCTAGAAGAAATGGACTTCTTAGAAAAATACAACCTTCCAAGACTGACCAAGCAAGAAACAGAAAAACTAAACAGACCAATCACCAGCAACGAAATCGAATTGGTAATCAAAAAACTACCCAAGAACAAAACCCCGGGCCTGATGGATTCACCTCTGAATTCTACCAGACATATAGAGAAGAAATAACACCCATTCTCCTTAAAGTTTTCCAAAAAATAGAAGAGGAGGGAATACTTCCAAACTCATTCTATGAAGCCAGCATCACTCTAATACCAAAACCGGGCAAAGACCTCACCAAAAAAGAAAACTACAGACCAATATCCCTGATGAACGTAGGATGCAAAAATACTCAACAAAATATTAGCAAACCGAATTCAAAAATACATCAAGAGGATCATACACCATGATCAAGTGGGATTCATCCCAGGGATGCAAGGATGGTACAACATTCGAAAATCCATCAACATCATCCACCACATCAACAAAAAGAAGAACAAAAACCACATGATCATCTCCATAGATGCTGAAAAAGCATTTGACAAAATTCAGCACCCATTCATGATTAAAACTCTCAACAAAATTGGTATAGAGGGCAAGTACCTCAACATCATAAAGGCCATATATGACAAACCCACAGCTAACATCATACTTAACGGCGAGAAGCTGAAAGCTTTTCATCTAAGATCGGGAACAAGACAGGGATGCCCACTCTCTCCACTGTTATTCAACATAGTACTGGAGGTCCTAGCCACGGCAATCAGACAAAACAAAGACATACAAGGCATCCAGATTGGTAAAGAAGAAGTCAAATTGTCACTATTTGCAGATGACATGATACTGTACATAAAAAACCCTAAAGACTCCACTCCAAAACTACTAGAACTAATATCTGAATTCAGCAAAGTTGCAGGATACAAAATTAACACACAGAAATCTGTTGCTTTCCTATACACTAATGATGAACTAACAGAAAGAGAAATCAGAAAAACAATTCCATTCACAATTGCATCAAAAAGAATAAAATACCTAGGAATAAACCTAACGAAGGAAGTGAAAGACCTGTACTCTGAAAACTACAAGACACTCCTAAGAGAAATTAAAGAGGACACTAACAAATGGAAATGCATCCCATGCTCTTGGCTAGGAAGAATAAATATTGTCAAAATGGCTATACTACCTAAAGCAATCTACAGATTCAATGCAATCCCTATCAAACTACCAACAGCTTTCTTCAATGAACTGGAACAAATAATTCTAAAATTCATATGGAACCACAAAAGACCCCGAATAGCCAAAGCAATCCTGAGAAGGAGGAATAAAACAGGGGGAATTACACTCCCTGACTTCAAGCTCTACTACAAAGCCACAGTAATCAAGACAATTTGGTATTGGCACAAAAACAGACCCACAGACCAGTGGAACAGAATAGAAAATCCAAACATTAACCCAAACATATACAGTCAATTAATATTTGATAAAGGAGCCTTGGATATACAATGGGGAGATGACAGCCTCTTCAGCAGCTGGTGTTGGAAAAACTGGACAGCTACATGTAAGAGAATGAAACTGGACTACTGTCTAGCCCCATACACAAAAGTAAACTCAAAATGGATCAAAGACCTGAATGTAAGTCATGAAACCATAAAACTCTTAGTAAAAACATAGGCAAAAATCTCTTGGACATAAACATGAGCAACTTCTTCATGAACATATCTCCCCGGGCAAGGGAAACAAAAGCAAAAATGAACAAGTGGGACTATATCAAGCTGAAAAGCTTCTGTACAGCAAAGGACACCATCAGTAGAACAAAAAGACATCCTACAGTATGGGAGAATATATTCATAAAAAACGTATCTGATAAAGGGGTTGACATCCAAAATATATAAAGAACTCATGCACCTTAACAAACAGAAAGCAAATAATCCAATTAAGAAATGGGCAGAGGACATGAATAGACACTTCTCCAAAGAAGAAATTCAGATGGCCAACAGGCACATGAAAAGATGCTCCACATCGCTAATCATCAGAGAAATGCAGATTAAAACCACAATGAGATATCACCTCACACCAGTGAGGATGGCCAACATCCAAAACACAAACAACAACAAATGTTGGCGAGGATGTGGAGAAAAGGGAACCCTCCTACACTGCTGGTGGGAATGCAAATTAGTTCAACCATTGTGGAAAGCAGTATGGAGGTTCCTCAAAAAACTCAAAATAGAAATACCATTTGACCCAGGAATTCCACTCCTAGGAATTTACCCTAAGAATGCAGCAGCCCAATTTGAAAAGGACAGATGCACCCCTATGTTTATTGCAGCACTATTTACAATAGCCAAGAAATGGAAGCAACCTAAGTGTCCATCAGTATATGAATGGATATAGAAGATGTGGTACATATACACAATGGAATATTATTCAGCCATAAGAAGAAAACAAATCCTACCATTTGCAACAACATGGATGGAGCTAGAGGGTATTATGCTCAGTGAAATAAGCCAAGTCGAAAAAGACAAGTATCAAATGATTTCACTCATATGTGGAGTATAAGAACAAAGAAAAAACTGAAGGAACAAAACAGCAGCAGACTCACAGAACCCAAGAGCGGACTAATAGTTACCAAAGGGAAAGGGACTGGGGAAAATGGGCGGGAAGGGAGGGATAAGAGGGAAAAAGGGGCATTACGATTCGCAGATGTAATGTTGGGGGGGCACGGGGAGGGCAGTACAACTCAGAGAAGACAAGTAGTGATTCTATAGCATTTCACTACGCTGATGGACAGTGACTGTAATGGGGTTGGTGGGGGGGACCTGATGAAGGGGTAGTTTAATAATCGTAATATTGCACATGTAATTGTAAATTAATGATAATAAAATAAATTATATTAAAAAAAATGCAGATCTACCACTCTAGCCCCAATCCCTTGAGATCAGGTAAGTCTACTAAGAGGCTGAAGAATCTTTAGTTTTTAGTAAGCGTCCCAGGTTATTTGGAGAAAAGTGATCTGCTATGTGGTTCTTGGGGAACAGTGAATGGTCTTGTCTCTTCTTCTTTATACGCAGGAGGAAACTGAGGCCCAGAGAAAGCAGAAGTAATTAAGTTCAGAGGCAAGCAGTAGGTCAGGAGCGGCAAGGCCAAGATTAGAATGAACAGGCATCAAGGTTGTATATCTCTGTCCTTGAGCGTGTTTTCTATAACAAAAGACCTGAACCACAAGCCATCACTTGGAATTGCATGTGTGGGAAGACTAAATGGGAAGAAAAGGAAAAGGGAAAAAGAAAACCTTGGAAAAGCAGATTCTGTGGGGAGAATGCGGTGAGAAAATCAACTGAGCTCTAGGACTTGTCAACAGAAATGACAGGCTGAGGTTGAAATCTTTACCTAATGATTACAGACTCTCCCAGCATTTTACAGACTCTCCTAACTTGTAAACTTTTAAGACTGAAATTTGTTCTTTTGTAAATGGGTGTGGACTAATCTTAAAGGAATTCTGAAAATCTGAACGTTGCAATTTTTTTATTAAAGTATCATTGATAAACAATCTTATGATGGTTTCAAATACACAACACAGTGGCTCAACATTCACCCGTATTATCAAGTCCTCACCCCCTCCATTGTGATCACTGTCTATCAACATAGTAAGATGTTACAGAGGCATTATTTGTATTCTCTGTGCTGTACTACTTCCCGTGACCTACCTATATTGTGACTGTAAATTTTTGTGCCCCTTAATTCCCTTCTACGTCCCTTCCCACCCACCCTCCCCTTTAGCAACCATTAGTCCCTTCTCGGTGTCTATGAGTCTACTGCTATTTTGTTCCTTCTGTTTTGCTTTGCTGTTATACTCCACAAATGAGTGAAATTATCTGGTCTTTGTCCTCCACCTGGCTTATTTCACTGAGCATAATACCCTCTAGATCCATCCATGTCGTTGCAAATGGCAGGATTTCTTTTCATGGCTGAATAATATTTCATTGTGTGTATGTACCACATATTCTTTATCCATTCATCTACTGATGGACACTTAGGTTGTTTCCATATTTTGGCTATTTGTAAACAACACCGCGATAAACATAGGGGTGCCTGTCTTTCTGAATCAGGAATCTTGTTTTCTTCGGGTAAATTCCTAGGAGTGGAATTACTGAGTCAAATGGTATTTCTATTTTTTGTTTTTTGAGGAACCTCCATATTGCTTTCCACACATTGCAATTTTAAGAATAAAAATTTCAACTTGAAACTTTCTATCTTGATTTAAAGTAATCAAAAACAGCTGTGACTTATGATGGTGTTATATATTAAACAGATGCCAAAATCAGCCTCAGTTTGAAAAAAGGGTACTTCAGAAACAGTGGCTTAAACATTAGTCTTTTGAAGTACCTGTTCCAAGAACTGCTCATTTGCTTCGGGAACTGATTTGAGTCAGACGAATGTGATTAAAAATTAAGGTGTTACCTTAGTACAATACCAAAAGATGAAACATTCAACTTCCTAGAACCAACTGGCAAAGACTACAACCTAAACAACAGTACATTCTTAATCACTGGCCAGGGTTTCCAATGGTTTCTGTTCTGTTCCACCCTCAATTATTTTATCTGAGTGATATAAAGCCATCAAGAGAGGACTTTCACCAGTTCCCACATCTACCCATTCACCAGCAACTGTAATCATATATTCCCTCATGTTTCTTTGGGTAAAATGCTCAGTGTTCCTATCTACTGCCACCATCTCCACTTGTATAGTAGATTCTGCCTCCCTCACAACTTGAGCTCACTGCTCTAACAATTCTTCTCTATCCAAATCAACTCCTCCCTCTAAAAAGATCATTCCCATCAGCAATAAACATGCTATAAAATGCCATCCTAAAAACAAACAAACAAACCTCTGAATTCTACATTCACCTCCACTTAGCACTTCATTTCTTTGCTCTCCTTTACAGCAAAACTCTTAAGAAAATTAATGTACTATTCATATTTAACTGTCACACCACATTCTCCCGGTTTCCTGCTACTTTCCCAGGTACTCCTTTTTAGTTTTTTGCTGTTTCCCCCTCTCCTCCCAGATCTCTAAATGCTGGAGGTTTCCCAGCCTCTCTCTCTTCATTCCCTCTCGATACTTTCATCCAGTCTCATGGTTTTAAATCCATCTATATGCTAATGACTCCCATTTGGCTATCTACACACATCTCTAGTATGCATTTCTCCCCTGAACTCCAATACATACATCTCCACCTGGATGTCCCAATGTACATTTCAAAATTAACATGTTTCAAACTAATTTTACATCTCTCCTGCACTTTGCCAACACTGACTTCCCACAGTCTTACCCATCTCAGTTAATGGCAACTCCACTCCCTCAAATGCCCAGGCTAAAAATCCTTAGAGCCACCTTTGACTCCTCTCTTGAACACTCCACATCCAAACCATGGGCAAATCCCACTGGCTGTTATCCACTAGTTTTTAACTTTCTACTAACACTCTAGTGTAAGTCACCATCATTTCTTTCCTAGATTATTACTACCACTTCTTAAATGGTATTCTCATTTCCACACTTGCCCTCTTACGCATTCTTCTCAGAAACTGAAATGACCTGCCATTTCACTCAGAGAATATGATAAAGCCCTTACAACAGCCAGAAAGACTTACGTGTATGACACCCTCTCCTACATTATTTGTCCACCCTCCTCTCCTGGTACACTCTCCTTTGTTCATTCTATTCTAGTTACACCAGATTCCTCATTATCCCTTGACTACCCCAAGCACACTCCCACCTCTGGATTTTTGCACTGGCTATTGTTTGGAATATCAACATAGTTCACTTCTTGTATCCGACAAGTTTTTGTTCTAATGTCACTTTCTCCATGACATCTACCCTGATCACCCTAGTTATTAGTCCTGAGTCCCCCGTAGTATGCTACAGTTTTGCTTCAGTAGCATTAACCATCTTCTAACATACTACAGATTTGTTATTTTTAGTATCTGTTTTCTCTCATTCAAATTTAATCTCCATTCAGAGTGGGATTTTTTTGTCTGTCTTATCTACTCACGTATCCCCAACATCTAAACAATACCAAGCACAGACTAGCAAATCATAGATATTTGCTTCATTAACAAATGAAGGATGAGAGAATTAACTGAACAAACGGAAGGGCTGTGCTGTTCTGCAATCATAGTATCAGTTGGTCATGGGGGTGGTAGTACAGCATGAGGATCATAGCCAATGATTCTGGTGCATCTTCCTATGTTGACAAGATAGTTAACTGCACTAGTGGAGGTGAGGATTTAAGAATATGGATAACTGAACAAAAAGACATCCTACAGTATGGGAGAATATACTCATAAGTGATATATCTGATAAGGGGTTGACATCCAAATTATATAAAGAGCTCACACACCTCAACAAACAAAAAGAAAATAAGCCAATTAAAAAATGGGGAGAGGAGCTGAACAGACACTTCTCCAAAGAAGAAATTCAGATGGCCAACAGGCACATGAAAAGATGCTCCACATCGCTAATCATCAGAGAAATGCAAATTAAAACCACAATGAGATATCACCTCAGATCAATTAGGATGGACACCATCCAAAAGACAAACAACAACAAATGTTGGCAAGGATGTGGAGAAAGGGGAACCCCCCCCTACACTGCTAGTGGGAATGTAAAATAGTTCAAACCATTGTGGAAAGCAGTATGGAGGTTCCTCAAAAAACTCAAAATAGAAATACCATTTGACCCAGGAATTCCACTCCTAGGAATTTACCCTAAGAATGCAGGAGCCCAGTTTGAAAAAGACATAGGCACCCCTATGTTTATCGCAGCACTATTTACAATAGCCAAGAAATGGAAGCAACCTAAGTGTCCATCAGTAGATGAATGGATAAAGTAGAGATGGTACATATACACAATGGAATATTATTCAGCCATAAGAAGAAAACAAATCCTACCATTTGCAACAACATGGATGGAGCTAGAGGGTATTATGCTCAGTGAAATAAGCCAGGTGGAGAAAGACAAGTATCAAATGATTTCACTCATACGTGGAGTATAAGAACAAAGAAAAAACTGAAGGAACAGAACAGCAGCAGACTCACAGAACCCAAGAATGGACCAACAGTTACCAAAAGGAAAGGGATCGGGGAGGATGGGTGGGAAAGGAGGGATAAGGGAGAAAAAGGGGCATTACGATTAGCACGTAAAATGTAGGGGGGAGTACACGGGGAAGGCAGTATAACACAGAGAAGACAAGTAGTGATTCTGCAGCATCTTACTGTGCTGATAAACAGTGACTGTAATGGAGTATGTGGTGGGGACTTGATAATAGGGGGAGTCTAGTAACCATAATGTTCATGTAATTGTACATGAATGATAGCAAAATAAAAATAAAAAGAAAGAAAGAAAGAAGGAAAGAATATGGGTAACTGTTGAACCACTGTGATGTATACTTGAAACCAATATAAGATTGTATATCAACTATGCTTCAATAAAAAAAAAGGGCCATCCTTTTTTCTTTTTTTATTGTTTTTTTAAGTTTATTTTGATATCATTAATCTACAATTAAATGAGTAATATTATGGTGATTACACTACCCCCTTCATCAGGTCCCCCCCACCAACCCCATTATAGTCACTGTCCATCAGCATAGTGAGATGCCATAGAGTCACTACTTGTCCTCTCTGGGTTGTACAGCCCTCCCCGTGCCCCCCTCACATTACATCTGCTAATCATAATGCCCCTTTTCCCCTCTTATCCCTCCCTTCCCACCCATTTTCCCCAGTCCCTTTCCCTTTGGTAACTATTAGTCCGTTCTTGGGTTCTGTGAGTCTGCTGCTGTTTTGTTCCTTCAGTATTTTTTCTTTGTTCTTATACTCCACATATGAGTGAAATCATTTGATACTTGTCTTTTTTGGCTTTTATTTCATGAGCATATCCATCCATTGTTGTATGTGAGATTTGTTTTCTTCTTATGGCTGAATATCCATTGTGTATAGGTACCACATCTTCTTTATCATTCATCTACTGATGGACACTTAGGCTGCTTCCATTTCTTGGCTATTGTAAATAGTGCTGCAATAACATATGTCTTTTTCAAACTGGCTGCTGCATTCTTGGGAGAAGAAAGCAAATTCCTAGGAGTGGAATTCCTAGGTCAAATGGTATTTCTATTTTGAGTTTTTGGAGAGACCTCCATACTTGCTTTCCACAATGGTTGAACTAATTTGCATTCCCACCAGCAGTGTAGGAGGGTTCCCTTTTCTCCACATCCTCGCCAGCATTTGTTGTTGTTTGTGTTTTGGATGTTGGCCATTCTTACTGGTGTGAGGTGATATCTCATTGTGGTTTTTAATCTGCATTTCTCTGATGATTAGCGATGTGGAGCATCTTTTCATGTGCCTGTTGGCCATCTGAATTTCTTCTTTAGAGAAGTGTCTATTCATGTCCTCTGCCCATTTCTTAATTGGATTATTTGCTTTCTGTTTGTTAAGGTGCATGAGTTCTTTATATATTTTGGATGTCAACCCTTTATCAGATACGTTTTTTATGAATATATTCTCCCATACTGTAGGATGTCTTTTTGTTCTACTGATGGTGTCCTTTGCTGTACAGAAGCTTTTCAGCTTGATATAGTCCCACTTGTTCATTTTTGCTTTTGTTTCCCTTGCCCGGGGAGATATGTTCATGAAGAAGTTGCTCATGTTTATGTCCAAGAGATTTTTGTCTATGTTTTTTTCTAAGAGTTTTATGGTTTCATGACTTACATTCAAGTCTTTGATCCACCTTGAGTTTACCTTTGTGTATGGGGCTAGACAGTAGTCCAGTTTCATTCTCTTACATGTAGCTGTCCAGTTTTTCCAACACCAGCTGTTGAAGAGGCTGTCATCTCCCCATTGTATATCTAAGGCTCCTTTATCATATATCAATTGACCATATATGTTTGGGTTAATGTTTGGATTTTCTATTCTGTTCCACTGATCTGTGGGTCTGTTTTTGTGTCAATACCAAAGTGTCTTGATTACTGTGGCTTTGTAGTAGAGCTTGAAGTCAGGGAGCATAATTCCCCGTTTTATTCCTCCTCCTCAGGATTGCTTTGGCTATTTGGGGTCTTTCGTGATTCCATATGAATTTTAGAACTATTTGTTCCAGTTCATTGAAGAAAGCTGTTGGTATTTTGATAGGAAGCCTATCAATTTTAACATGAAAATTCAGCTCACTTTCATCCACTTCTCTTTATTTCCAGTACTAGGACTCTAATCCAAGCCATCACAGTCTCTCCCCTGTAGTATTTTGATAGCCTTCCACCTGTTTTCTCTGCTTTACTTTCTTGCCTTCTTTAATCTATTTACTTAATAGCAGCAGAAGTGTTCTTTATGATGTAACTGGATCATAATACCCCTCTGCTTATCATCTCACAACCTGAGTGGGCTCCTGCCTACATCCAACTCCGACTCTGCTATTGCTCATGATGCTCTAGCCACAGAAGTCAGCTTTCAGGTCCTCTAACAAGTCCTGTCCTCTGCTGCCCAGGTCTGTATATGCTGTTCTCACTCCCCTTCACTGTTCATCCTTCAGATCATAGCAAAAAAATGGTGCCTCCGATTTAGTGTAGCTCTCATTCTGTACCTCATTCCTTGACTGTTTCCCTTCATAATTCCTAACAATTTGCTTGTTTTTTTTTTAATCCATTACAATATAAGCTCCATGGAAGCAGGGACAGCAATGGCAGTTGTAAAAAGTAGGAAGAGGTACCTCATTTGAAGTGTCTGAGAAGCACAAGCTGTGGGTCTCTCACCTATATAAGCTGTCATTCTAATACTCTTCGCCATCACACTCCCTCCAGATGCAGCACTTCTATCATTGCAAAAGGAACTAAAGAGAAGCCTTCATTAGCAAATCCCATTAATTCCAATGCTGTGGACTGAACTGTGTCTTCACAAAATTCTTAGGTTGAAGCCCTACTCCCAGTATGGTGGCATTTGGAGATGGTTCCTTTGGGAGATAATTAGGGTTAGGTGAAGTTGAGAGGGTGAGGCCCTTATGATGGGATTAGTGCTCTTATAAAAATAGGAAGAAACACTAGAATTCTCTGCTATGTGAGGACAAAGCGAGAAAGCAGCTGTCTGAAAGACAGGAAGAGAGCCCTCACCAGCACCCTGATTTAGACTCCTCGCCTCCAGACCTGTGAGAAATAAATTTTTGTTGTTTAAGCCATCCAGTCTACGGTATTTTGTTATGGCAGCCTGAGCTGACTAGGACACCAACCAAAATGAGAATGCTCCAGTCCCACCTGCAATATAACCCAGGTAAGTGTGTTAGGAAGACACCTGATGCATAGCATTCTCTATCAAGACTCTGTTCCCAAACTAAATCTGCTCCACTGCTTGTCTGATGTTCTCCAAATAACTATACTTTTGAAGACTGAGCACTGTAAACTTCAAATACTCATTGCTTTAAATACTCAAAAGCTAGAAGATTTCACAGCTGGTGCTGAAGGGTGGTGGGCACCCTCCCCTCAGCCACCTTCCAGCCTATCCACCTCCTTGCACTAACATGGGTGAGTCATGCACACTGAGACCTATCAAAAACTGTATTTTGTTCAGAAAGACTCACTGATGTTTCATTTAGGAAGTAATTTTGGTAGGAGCTCATGACAACATATAGAAACATTTCCTCAGGCAATCTTCCCATGGGATTTCTGCCTAAATGAGAATCTCAAAGGACTCTTTATTAAACTATTACTTGTTTGTTTATAAAGTAAACATATCAAAAAGCTCAGTTTTTTCCCCTCAAAAGCTAGGCTCTAAATGTTGATTAGAATGAAGCGGCAACTAGATTCCTTTGAGACAATTTGTCAGAATGTTTAAACATTTAGGAGCTTCTATGAATCTGAATTACTAAGTCAGTTACTTCTCTGATTACTTCTACCCTGGAGATTTCAAAACACAGTCTTTAAGCTTGGTATTAAAAAAAAAAAACCCTATGTCCCTCTTATAGGGAGAAATAAAAAATAAGCAAAGCTAAAAAAAAATAATAAAAATAAATAAAATAAACAAATAAGCAAAGCAGCTGGCAGTAGGCTATGACAGTCCCAAAGTCCTGAGTCCACTTCTACAAGAAAGAGCAACACCATGCCAAATTATCAAAGGTATAAAATTTGGTTACAAAATAGAGAAGGGCAGTATTGTCACTGGAACAATCAAAGCTGCTCTGCAATGGGACCTGAAGACACTGAGTTCAGTGGCAATGGAATGCTGAAGCTGAAAAGACCCTCTGTATTTTAGGATCTGTGGTTCCAAATATGAGTCATTATTGCACTTAAGTGTAAAAGGGGACAAAGGGCTAGAAAAGGAAACTCTCCAAAGTACAAAATGTCGAGGACCCTAAAAAGCATTAACCTTCAAATAATTTTAATAAAGAACTTCACCTGTACAAAACCCAACCCACCTTTGAGTATCCACTGTCAGTATGCTCCTCCCTCCTACAGTTGCCTATTGCAGGAGAAAGAAACAAGAGCTTACAGCTTTGGGAAAGCAAAATGTAGCTGCTTCTCATAAAAGTTTTAAGCCCCTGGCCTAGACATTCATTGTAGAAATAAAGGGAAACATAAACTAGCCTCCCAACCCATTTAAAAGTAGAATTCTCTAGTCCTAATCCACATTTATCCCCGAGAGATGCAGTAACTTGTTCACAGTTACATGGAGAATTGGAAACTATGCCAGGAAATGAAATTCATGTCTCCTTACTTTTAGTCCAGTGCCCTTCCTAATATATCCTGCTGACTCCCACTTAATAATCAAAGTAAGAATTCAGACCTAAATAAGTAAGGAATCTGTCTAAGGAAAACCCTAGTCTCCTTAGTCTTAGAGTGAATTCCGAACTTGAAAAGCCAAATGAAGAATGTTTGGGGAAAGTCTGCCAACAATCTAGCAGGATACTTCATACTCAGTGGACTCTATCACACCAGACCCTCCAATCTTATACCTTTTTCAGGTTGTCCTGCCTTATGAGTGCAAAAACAATTGTTTTTATATGTTTTTGCTAAGAAAGGTTAGGTCAAAAAGGAGAAACTAATCTTGTTTCCCTTTGCCAGAATTCTGGCATAGTGGGACTATGCAGGAATGTACCTACTGTGGATCTTCTCACACTCCGAGTAACCAGTAGAGGCATGTTCCACACACTCCCCAAGTATCTGAGCTGGCAACAACGAAAGGTATTCAGAGACCTTACTCCTGGGACAATACCGTCTGTCAGTCAACTACAGTTCTCACGACTCTGTTTCTGCTCACTCTTCAACTTCATACCAAAGAGTATATCATACCTATACAAGTGCTTGAGAAAACCACACAGATGAATTCACACAGTAGTATAGTAATTTTGGCAAGTTACCAATGACTAACGATAAATATAAAAAAAAAATTTTTTTTTTTAACTTCAAAGAATTTACATAAGCAAGTTACTCTTAGCATTCACACAGCAGATCTGACAAAAGGACCTGGGGCCCTAGTAACCTGCCCTTAAGACCAAAACCAAAAAGGACCAGGTAGAGTTTCTATGCAAAGGAAGTTACTTGGTAAGAAGACAAAGATAAGCATTTTATCTCTTACCTGAAGCCAAAGGTCGGATCCACTCTTTGCTATTTAGGTCAAGTCTCCAGAGGTCATTGAAGGCAGCATTGCAGCTGCTCTGGGTACAGCCTCCAAACACATACATGGACTGATTAGCATCATAATAGCATGCACCTAGAAAGAAAACAATAAGCAAAATAACATGTTTAATTTTGAAGTCCTTCTAACGCCTTAACCAGAGCCCGTATCTATCAGATCAATCATTTCACACGTTCTGAAATTCTATTACTGGGTACCAACTTTATATAACCAGCCTCTTGTCTTCAGGTTGGTATTACATTAACCTTTAAAATAAGACCCAGAGAAAAGCTATGGAAATGTTATTTCTGAGCACAGTAAGACAACTGACAATGATATCATTAAATAAGACAGTGTAATTTCAGCAAGAATATACAAGAATTCAGATTAAGAGTGCTCAGTAAATGAAATTTCAGCACAGCTGCATAATTAATCTAAACCTGCATCATTATCCTCTAGGGCTAGGCAAAGACAGTCAGCGCTAACAGATGTACTCTCCTCCCATTTCTCTCCTCTAGTCCTCCTCTTAATGTTTCTGCTTTCAAATGAAACCTGAAGCACAAACCAATAAACAGATCTTTGTGTGAAAGAGAATATGACAGAAAACATTTTAATCAATGCCATGAAATTACCACATGTAAGAACCAATGTAGCTCAGTGATCTCAGAAGTAGTATGATTCCAAAGCAACTGAGAGAAAAAGCATGGAGTCATTAAGCCCCTATGTGTACACACAAGCCATTAAGGTGGGCTGGTTGGTGCTGAATAGAAAACCAGTGCAGTAAGTAGTATTTAAAAAGCACTAAGGCCTCTGAGAAGAGCCTTTTTAACTAGATGATTGTGTACACCTCACCAATGGGCACCATTTGGAAGAAGAGGCAATGACTGTGAACGGGGCTGTTCCCCTAAAACTGGAAAACCAGAAGAGTCTAGATGAGAGGCATGACAGCTGAGCTCTACCCCGGTGCTTCTCATGGGAAAGCTCATTTAGTCTCTATCCTTGGAGAAGATGACCACATTCCTTACAGTCCTGCATTTACCATCTTGGATCTCAGGAAAAGGGCTGAGCAAAACTTTTTTTCTATTCATTTCATGCACACCAGTGGGAAAAAAGGACCTCTGAATGTTCACATGAAACTAGGCTAAAAGAGTTAAAGGGAAAAGAAATTCAGAGATTTAAACCATTAGTGCATGGTTTCAGCTTATGTGTAGGTCTAATTCATTTTAGCACATCACTGTTTTTAAAATCTCTTCTGAAGTCTGGCACCACTTACTCGAGCTCAGAGAAAAGGAGATGCCACTGTGGTAATTACCTCTGTGACACATACTAGCATCGGGAATAACCCTCCTTTTTTTCTCTCCTTGACTCAGCCCACTCAGTAGGCCCTTTAAGGAATCTCTACACTAGGAAGGCCGAGTCAGAAAATTGGATGAGTTAAGAGATAATAAAAACAGTGGCTTCAGTTACTTACACCCAGTAATTTCAGTCAGTGCGAAGAGTAAATCCAAATCATCTAACTTGACACTGAATGACAAAACTTTTCAAATTAAAAGAGAAATTAAAGAAACTAGAGATGTGAAGAAATGAAATACCATCTAATCATCAATAGGCTCACGCCTTAAAATACTTACTGTATTTCCAAAACTCACATTACAATGGTACATGAAAATTTAAATGATCTTACACTTTCCACTGACTTCCTCTGCTTTTGAAAAAAACTAATCTATACCTAAAACAGTTTTTTAATCCACATCCCAAGGAAAGTCTATTAAGTAAAAGCCTATGAAATCCCATTGATCATGTTTCAGATTTCTTAAGAGCTACAAATAACAAAGGATCAAGTTAGATGACATTAGAAAGGAGCTGAGTTTCAGCTATGTTGGTTTTCTCATACCTTTCTTGACATAGCTACTCCAACAAATGGGATAATTTTGAATAGAAACTGGTGCCAAGTCTAAAAAAAAATGCTTCTCCTTTTACTAGTCCATACCTCCAGAACAGAAATAGCCATGTTCTACAGCCTCTGAAACCTTAATCTGTGCCCATTATAATAATATTTAGTAAGACAAATCTGTGATTGTGTAACTGAAAGAGTGAAGGGCTCACTATAATATCTCACCAGACCTAAAATATCAACTCTTGGCAGCTGTTTCCATTGTGCAGCAAAAGAGCACAGAGCTTTTATTTCTCAAAGAGGTAGCAAACATTCTTCTTCTCTATTTGGATTGAAAACCCAGGGAGCAGCCGGGCCCCACGAGGGTCCTTACCACATGTATTTTAATCCTACACTAAAGTAAGGCGATCAGCATTTTCCTGCTTCTCTTTGAGCAAACAAAGGTTCCTGGAAGAGGAAGGCACAGCCCAAACTATGCAAAGCTTATGGGATTGAAATGCAAGTTTCACACACTGTATTTTCAATGTCTAGCAGCAATTATCAACGATGCTTGAAGAGGAAGGGAGTCGATTTAGGCAGCTATGTTTAGAACTCACATATAATAGAATGAGAAAATAGCCATTAATAATACACTCAAATATTTTAAGCATCCCACTGAACTTTGTTTATTGTCTATTTTTATTTAAGACACCTACATGCTGGTTTAGGTGGGGGTGGGGAGACCCAACAAGTTCAATGGGCCTTTTAGAAAAAAATTAAGAACTTTAAGCAAATACCAGTGCTCAAGCAGTCATTTCCCTTTTATCAAAGTTCTCCACCCAAACAGAATGCTCTCCTTTCACAACTTCTAGACCACAGAATACAAAAATTAAAGTTCATAATACAATATGAACAGTCTGCTAAGAAATAACACTGAGAATGTTTATTCCAATTGCTAAATCTCTTCAAATTTTTTGAAATGGACTTATCTGCTCCATGAACGACTATTACAAGACACATACTTCAAGTTAGTATCTAATAATCCCTATTCAAAGATAATCAAATATTCATAATTACACACAGCAAGCAAATGGTTCTTCAGCATTCTGAATACTTCCCTACTAATATAATCTTCTCACGTGCAAGGTCTTCCAGTTATTTATTTTCCATGGTGCCTGGTAGCCATTCAATAAATGTTCAATGAACTCTAATTTTGGCACTTTCAGATGTTAATTTCTCTTTTGTTTCCCCACTTGTCTCCAAGGAAAGGTCCTGAGGCATTTATCTCATGCTGAAGAGACTTTGCCGTCATGTGTCTCACATTTACAAGCCAGGACATATTTGATAAGGCCTGTAATTACATAACTATGGAACAAGTAAGCTTGGTTATCTAGTCTGGGCCTGCTGGCTACTGCAGGAGCACGATTAGCATGTGTGTGGAATGACCTGACCATATTTGGAACCTAAATACTAAAATGTTTCTCCAAGCATGGTGCAGGAGACACAACAGACTGAAAAAGACATCCTACATTAATCAAGAAATCAACGCTTATATGATTGGTCAAGTACACTCACCAAAAACTAGGAGAACTGGCCTCATTTTACTTCCCCTGCGCCCCGTTTTTGTCCCAGATTTTTATACAGGCAACAAGCTGTACTGCTCGTATGTCTGTTACACTTAATTCCACAGAATTTAGTAGATGTCAACTATGAACCAGGTGTTGTGAAAGGTACACAGATGTCTAAGACACAGGACCTGCCTGTCTTCAGTAGACAACAATCCCATGGAGGAGACTTCATCACCATCCTGTCACTCTGCAGTTTAAAACATATTTTTACAAGTGTTTCCTCAATTAAGTTTCCAAGCAACCTTGTGACATAAATAGAACTTGCCACACTGTTTTACAGATGAGGAAATGGTGGGTTAGGAGAGCCAAAGACCTTGCTTCCCAAGCTTAAGTTCTTTTGCAGGCAGCCTCTGCTACACAGATAATCATGGTAAAAAAGGATAATAAATAGTAAGAGGAAGGTATGAAAACTGTATCAAGGGAATATAAAAGAACAAAGAAAAGAGCTTAATCTCCATGATGGGGGCTTTCAGAATAGTTTCTGGAGAAGGTGACTTCTGCTTTGTCTCTGAGATGGGTTTTAGTGGACAGGACGTTTTCAGTCAATTAATGAGGGGTGAACAAGTCTAGGGATGAAAAAGGAATGGGAGGGAAAGGGAGAATGAAATCAGGGCATCCAAGCAAAGGCATGAAGCAGGGAAATTTAAAATACCAAAAAGTCTCATGTGGGTGGAGCCTGGCTACATAAGGTTGAGGCAGTTGAGTCAGGCTGAAAAGTTAAGCTGGGCCTTAGAAGCCAGGTGCAGTGGAAACCTCGCATGCAGTGTGCAAAGACTGAAGCTTTTGGGCAGAGGAACAACAAGCCTGGTCTTAAGTTTCAGATTTGCAGCTCTTCTCCTGTCATTCTGGGCAGGTTAATTCTGTGTGCAGGATCATCCCACTCACTGTAGGCCAGGTGGCATTCCTGGTCCTTGCCTACTAAATGCTTTAGTGTTTCCAGGCAAGACAATAAAAAACAGCCTTACACATTTCCAAATGCCCTAGGAGGTAACACTGTCCCCAGTTTTAGAGATGGTTGCCAACAGTGTCTAGTCCAGGTTCAGATGATGAGAAAGGAAAGGCAAGAAGACTGTTTAGAAAGAATTAGGAAAGAATGGAATGATTAGATCATAATGTTGAGTAATGGGTGGCAGTGAGGGTCAGAGGAGAAAGATATGAGAGATTGCAGAGACAGAACAGAATCACCAGGGTTTGACTTTGTTGAGGGAAGAAGAAAAACTGAAGAGGAATCCAAGATTTCGAGCTTGTATAATTGAGAGAATGATAATGCCATTAATTAAATTAGGGAGAGGAGAGAATTGGGGGAGGGGGTTATCACACTACTGAATCCCATTTTTAGCTGACTAAATATGAAATGTGTTATCTCTGTGGCCATATGAGCAAAGACTTGGAAACTGTAGGTGTCGAGCTTAACATGATTTAGGAATAAGAAATAAAACTGAGCTCAAGGGAGAACTACAGAGAGGAGCTAAGGAAACAAATTAAAGGAATTCCTTGTTTTCACCCTTTTTTGAAAACTGCCCATTTCCCTGTAACCATCCTGTTCAGTTTGCCAGCTAGAGAGCATGTAGAGACAGATGGAAGGAAAAATGAGAAACAGACTGAAAGACACTAGAGAGACAATAAGACACAGAGCACCTTTTAAAAAAAAATCTATGGTACCTTTTCTTGAATTTCAAGTGAAGATATGAAAAAGATGTTTAAGTAAAAACAAGTATCAAAACTCGCAACCTGTGAACTTCTGGGTACTTCCTACTATGCTATTCCTTTCTACTTCCCCTTCAAACAACTGCCTCTATTTTGTGGTAATATTCTTTTCAAAAGTTGTTAACTAAAAAATTTTTTCCCTCTCTCATCAGAAAGCTGAACTGGTGCTATCATAATTATTTACCGCTGAATATTTCCTATTCTGGCTTCTGTTTACCCAGATTCATTTGATTGCCCTTAAATCAAATGTAGGGTTCTAAAACTACAGTTGGTCCTTGACCAACAAAGGTTTGAACTGTGCAGGTCCATTTATACACAGCCTTTTTTTCCAGTAAATACATTGGAAAGCTTTTTAAAGACTTGTGACAGTCTGAAAAAAGTTATTTTCTCTAGCTCTCTTTACTGTAAGAATATAGTATATAATACATATAACATACAAAATATGTGTTAATCGACTGTTATCAGTAAGACTTCTGGTAGATAAGAGGCCACTAGTAGTTGAGTTTTGGGGGTGTCAGACTGTACATGGATTTTTAACTGAGTGGGGGGTTGGTGCCCCTAACCCGTGATGTTCCAGGGTCAACTGCACTTGTTTCAAAAACTGTCTTAGAAAAACAGTCTTCAGTCTTTAGAAACCTTGTTTCTACTTCTTATCCTGATTATGTGTAGGTAACTGAAGTTACCCCTCCCTCAAAGATACTACACCTCATATGGGTCCTCCTGTAATTTCATTAAATGTTCTCAGCAAGAATTCATTTATAGTCTATTCCACCTACTGTCAAAGTGTGGTCTGTGGATTCCTGAAAACACTCAGGATTCCTTAAAAACTATTTATAACAAGAAAGAGAGGAAGAGGAGGAGGAGGAGGAGGAGAACTACCTTTTCCACTGTATTGACATTTGCACTAATACTGCTAAAGCAATGCTGGGTAAGCCCGTTACAGCCTGAGCAGGAATCAAGGCAGGGGCATTCAACTGTTCTAGTGATTGCAGTGTGCTTCACTGTCACACACTCAGCTCAACACAAACAAAACAAGCCAGTTCTGACTTCACAGATCCCTGTAGGGTCTGAAATGGTCTCAGACACTGTCCTCCCTGGAGGTCTAGGGGTCACACTTTGAGATCCACTGTTCTAGGAGGTGTACACTTAAATAAAAATAGCTCCTTGAGAGAACTGACAACACTGCAATAGGGTGGCCTGTTCTTTTAATCTATTTAGATTCGATTCAAAGACAATGATTAGTTATAATTATTTCCTGAACTCTCTCTGGATACAAGAGTATAATACATGGTCTGGGGTATCCAGCCTCCAATGAGCCTCACTTCCTGGCATTCACATACTTGGTCAATCCCTGTGTGACCAACAGAACAGAGTAGAAAAGATGGTATTTCACTTCACGGATTAGGTTGTAAAAGACACCATGGTTTCCATCTTGGCCTCCGTCTCTCTCTCTCTCTCTCAGATCATTCATTCTGTGGGAAGCCAGCAGCCAGGTCCATGTGCTAAGGAACTGCAGACTCTTGTCAACTTACTTAAGTGAGCTTGGAAGCAGGTCCCCTGGGCCCCAGTCAAGCCGTCAGGTGACTGCAGCCCTGGCTGCCAGACTGACTGCAACCTCTTGAGAGACCCTGAGCCAGAACCTCCCAGCTAAGCTACTATCAATTTCCTAACCCTCAGAACTCTGAGATAATACATGTTGTTTTAAGCTGCTAAGTTTTGGGGGTAATTTTTATGCAACATGGGTAAGTAATACCCTCTCCTTTCTCTCAAGAGTTGAAAATATAGTTTTAAAAATTACACACCTATATGGTAACAATGAAAAACAATGTAAGTTAAGTGCCAAATTATTATTCCAGACAACATGAGCTCAAGACAGAAAAAAATTTTCTGCATGCAAAAGAGTTGAGAAAGGTTTCATAAAGGAGCTAGGCTTCAACTGAGTCTTCAAGGAGAGGTAGGCTTCAGCTAGGGGGAAGGGAATATCTCAGGAGGAAGAAGCAAGTATGGCAAAGTGATTGTTTGAAAGTAGAGAGCTCTTAGGAAAAGTTGGGAGATGAAATGGTAAATTTAGACAGAGGTCAAAGCAAAGAGGGCTTTGAGTTAAGCTTTTATCTTGTAGGCAATAGGCACTGAAGGTTTTTGAATAGGGAAGTAATATAATTAAAGCTGTAATTATGAGAACTTTCTAAGAGCACCCTCCTCCCATGAGCTTTCTTTATGCAGAACCAATAATAAATATACCATTACTGACCTAAGATACACCATATATCAATTTCGCTTTGAGGGAAGTATATGAATCGCTAATAGAATAAAATGGTGTCTACAAAAAAAAATCAATTAAAATCTGATTAATTCTAGAGTAATTCAAAAACTCTAAATTATGTCTATTTGTCAGATCATTTTATTATTTTACTATTCAAATTTGTATTTTATATTCATACTCTTCATGTTCAAAATTTTTGTGTGACCCCAAATTCAGTGTTTGCTGAACATATATACTAGGTTAAAATAAAGAATTATTATAAGACTTAGTGCTAAACTCTGGCTACTCCCTCAGCAGGATCCCAGAAATGCCTCTCCTTTGTTTTCCTCTTACTTGATGTCAGATGTTTAAAATTCTAAGCAGAACACCTTGACCTCTTTGGAGTAGATACACTAGAAAAGTCCAGTGAAAAAGCAGAAAATTATACCAAAGTGCCTACAATGTATTTAGGCTCACACTCTTCCCTATTTCCAATTATAAAATTAATATAAAACCTCATTTTTACCTTCTCTTCATTAAAAAGACAAAATACTTGCCTCCAAAGTAGTTTTTGGAAACATGTCCAGAGGCATGGTGGGATCTGATTTCACAGTAAATACTTACTGTGTGAGAACCGCTGAGTGATTGGGGTTCCAGGATAAGGGTAAGTCCGACTCTCCCACTGAATGTTTCCTTCCTGGACAGCCTTTATGAAACCATGATAACACTGGTGGGCTACACCTAAAGACAAAAATAACAAATGTCTCAGCCTGCATACTTCATTTGTAAATCAAGTTATTAAAACTGAATCTATTAACTAACTGTCTTATCACTTTTATAAGACATAAGTTTCTTTAAGGAACTCCAAATTTCTTTGATTTTTCATTCAAATAAAAAGAAACAGAATCACAGAATTTCAAAACTGGAAGATAAAATCCTTCCATTTTAGCACAGTTCAGGAAGGTTAAGGTTACAAATTAGCTCACATCTTAACTCTGCTTCCCTTTATGTCATATCATGAGGCAACACATCAAAATAATGTATGATTTACTCCAAAACAAAAGGGCTGGAGGTAATTCAGCTTTGTGGGAAAGAGTATGGTAAAAGAGGTTCTGGAATTTAACAGGTGTTCTGTTAATATCTATGGTTAAACCATGGCAACTAAGCACTCTCCATCTTAAATCAGGAGGTACTAATTAGCTTACTGTAGATTATAAAACAATGAATTTATAACTATGGAAAACTTTTTTAAAAAGTGAGAGCTTTTACTACAATGGTAGTAGGTACATGTCATTATACATTTGTCCAAACCTACAGAATGTACAACACCAAGTGTGAACCCTAAAGTAAACTATGGACTTTGGATGATAACGATGTGTCAATGTAGGTCCATCAATTTTAACAACGTACAATTCTGGTGGGGGACTGTTGACATGTGCACATGTGGAGGCAAAGATTATATGGGAAAGCTCTGAATCGTCTGTTTAATTTTGCTGTAAACCTAAAACTACTCTAAAAACTGAAGTCTATTTCTTGAAAAAAGAGAACTTTATGTTTCTGGAACAGTCTACTTTTCTTTTTTTAATTAAGGTATCATTGATCTACACTCTTATGAAGGTTTCACATGAGCAACGTTGTGGTTTCAACATTCACCCATATTATCAAGTCCCCCCCACACCCCATTGCAATCACCGTCCATCAGCACAATAAGATGCTATAGGGTTATTACTTGTCTTCTCCATGCTATACGGCCTTCCTTGTGACCTATTTATAATTATAATTTATAATTTATGAGTGCTAATTATAATGCCCCTTAATCTCCTTCTCCCTCCCTCCCCACCCACCTTCCCCAACCCCTGCCTTTTGGTAATTGCTAGTCCCTTCTTGGAGTCCGTGAGTCTGCTGCTGTTGTTGAACAGCCTATTTTTCTCACACATGAAATGATTATTTCAAAATACAACACTTTGAATGAAAAGTACAACCAATTATGTTACATTTTGGAAGACTGTATCATTCTTGAATTTATGCCATCTTAGTTGATCCTTAAAGAAGGATCATAGTACTTACAAATGTTTTCCGGTGATGATCAATAGCCATTGGTTGAACTCAGTTAAACTGGAATATATGGCCATCTTTAATGTGTGACAGCACTGCCAACTATACGCTGATGAGTAAGTAGCAGATTTGCAAATGTTGAATTGAGGTAAGGCAGTAATGAATTAAAGACAGATAGATACTAATTGAGAGGGGAAAAGAAGCAGTCTTGGCAGTGACTTTCCCCAGAAGATCTAACACCATGAGTACCAGGTTAGGGTTCCTCTATCTTAAAAAAAGATCAAATGGTAAGAATGCCAAATGAAACCTAAGAGTAAATTAATATACTTGGTTAGATCACAACCTCTCTCCTCTCAATTTTAGAGGTGAAACCACCTATTTCCACAGTGTAGGGAGCCAATCTCTCCTGACAAGTCTGTTAACTCTGCAAACAAAAGCAGGCTGTGCACACCAGTGTTACCAGTTATGAGCAGATCAGCACAGGGCCTAGCAAGCAGTTCCAATACAGCTGGTCCTTAACTCTTCAGGGTGGACTTTGGGCAACTGACAAGGACTGCACTCCTCATGTCAACCACCCCAATGCAAGGAAAAGATTTTCAGACTGATTCTAATCTAAAGGTTTTTCGCTCTCAAAACTCTGGCTGCCTTATACTCACCAGAAAAGAACAAACTGATACAACCCTTGCTTTGATTAGACTGGTCTGATCATCATCCTCTTTCAAAAAACAGGCCCTTTCCACTAAAGTAGAATGAAGCTGAGTAACTGCTATATACCAATTAAAAATACAGTATAGCTAGTAGCCTCAACACGTAGCTAACGTTGAAATCTTGATTAGAAAATGGAGGGAAATAAATGAGACACTTGTTTGAAAGTAAAAGGCAGAGGGCCTGTGCTGCTCAGAGATAAAATCAAATGGTAAATGCTTTCACTCTCCCCCATTTGCCACATTAGCTACTATAAGAGACAACATGGTATCCTCATAAAGCACATGGACTCTAAAGCCAGACTGCCTGAACAGTGTATCTTGAAACCTCCAATTACCACCTGTGTGACCTTGGTAAGTTACTTAACTACAACTTGCTCTGTTTCTTCACCTGTAAAATGGAGACAATACTTTTGCCTCAATCCATTTCATCATCTATTCATAGTTTGCCATGAAGATTGTACAGCAATTATAATAATGCCAGACAGTAAAAGCTATAGTAATGTTAGCTATTATTGTTCTCTCATATCCATCCTTATGCTGCCTACTGAAGAACAATATAATTCACCAGATAAACTCTCAAAATATACAGAAAAAAAATCTCATTTTAAAACTGCAAATTGGATTACGTATTATAGTATTCAAGCTGTTCATAAACTAACGAGGATAAAGAGAAAAGGAAAATGTAGTTTTAACTGTCTCACCCTACCTTTTAGGACAACAACTTTAAGGGAGAAAAGAGAAAATGGTATTGGGAGTTCAAAAATAAGTCATTCAAACAAATTTTAGCTTTCCACAGTACCTTTGATAAGTCGATACCACTGTTTACAGACAAGGGCTGCCGTTTTGTGTTCCTGGTATGGTGAAAGAAAGGACAGGATGTACTCCAAAACTTCTTCTGGCAGCTCAGACATGGATCTATTATGTCTAGTTTCCTCAACCTCCAAAACTGGGTGGGGTTCTTCATCTTGCTCCATTGTCCCTTCCAACACAGTTTCTTCTTGGTCCACAGCCATGAAACTGTCATCTTCACTGTCTGTGGAGCTGGCCATGACATTCCACTCGACAGCTAGAGAAGGAAAGAAAAAAACATCAATATACACAGGCAGAAGCTTTGCAATACCACAGGCATGTACGTTAGAGCTATTCACGATTTCTTTTAGACCCTCAATATGAAGTCTGTTCTTTAACACTTTCTCACACTAGTTGGGGGAGCCATCTTAATCTGACAGGTACAGCTCAAACACCAAGCCCAACCCAAATATCTAACAAATCCTTAAAGGCTTCTGACTGTATTTTTTCCCTCCACTGAAAACCAGAATGACAGCCAAGTTCTGGTATAACCATAAACTGAGAAAACATGTTCTTTAACAATTCCTCCAACTCAAGGATATGACTGGCAGACAGCAAATGGAATAGCAACTAGACTCCCTTGGCCAGTAACAAGATTTCAAACTTAGAAGGAAAAGCTAACCATGGGTCCTACAAGAGTAAAAAGAACATTCTGAGGATGTAGACTAAGAAATAACAGTTTTTCTAGCTTTTACTAAGACAATTCACTTAAGAGGACAATAAATGTTCCAAGAATAGTATTAACTAGCTAAAATACCAAATACAAGGGAATATTCATATTAGAAAACATCATAACAGATCAAGGGAGTAAAAATCTGGAAACAATACCAATGCCCATCAACATCAGGACAGATAAATTGTGATTCAGTCATGCAGTGGAATACTCTTCAGCAAAGAGCCACAGATACACACAGATAAATCTCTCAAACACAATATTGAGCAAAAGAAGGCAGAAGAGTACACAGTACATGACCACACTTATATCAAATTCAAAACTAGGCAAAACTAATTTATGCTGTTTCAAGTGAGTATAGTGGGAAGCTTCTGGGGTGCTGGGAATGTTGTTACTTGCCTGGGTAATGGTTAAACAAATGTGTTCAGTTTGTAGAAAATTCACCAACCTGAATACTAATGCACTTCTCTAAAGCTTACCAAAATAAGCCATTATCAACAGTTACCTCTAGTGGAGGTAATTAATTTAAAAAAAAATTATTACAGGCAATTCTCAAACTTCTTCTCTGTGCTATCTGTATTCTCTAAATTTTCTGAAAAGTACAATATGATAAACACAGAGAGAGAGGCAGGCAACCATTTATATTACTCTCTCTCCTGATGCTTCATTTTATGAAGGTAAAACAGTAAAATAAGGAAATGCAGTGATTTATATAAGAAGTGTGTCACAGGTTAGATTCTCCAGGAAACAAATGATAAAACAGAATTAGAAGTGAAAAAAGGTTTAATGGGGAGAACTCTTGTGAGAAGAATAAAGGAAACAGCAGGACTGGACAGGAGGAGCCATCAGACCACAATGCCAACCTGCCAAAGCCTGTCCCCCAGAGGGCTCAAGAGCTAGGAGAGCCAGTTAGAGGATTCTAGTACTGGGTGGGAAGGCCAGGCTAGTCTATCAACTTCAGCTACTGGCTGGAGGCTACTCTGAAAGGAGCAGGACCTTGACTCCAAGGCTCAGGCAGACCCTGAAGGGACTAACAGCTTTCTTTAGCTAAACTCTTTACAGTGAGTAGCAAGTCCTTACTTGAAAGGACATCTGAGTTTATTATTTTCTAATACATCTATTCCCTTTGACCATACTCACCTACCCAGACCATCCACAGTGCCAACGACCTTACAAATTCCCTCTAGCACTGATGAGAAGAATACGAAAGAACAGGGAGAAAAGAGTTATCTTGAAATAAGAAAGAATAGGAGGAAAAGAGTTATCTTGAAATATACTTTGTAGCTTTAAGAAAGATCTGAAATGTGGTAAAAGGTTAGGGGAGGGGGTGGAGAGCAAAGAACAGAAAACTTCCACCCCATCTCTACCATTCCTGCAACTCATATATTAATTATGTACATTTAAAAAAATGGAACAATGATCACATCGCAGAAAATGAAAACATGAATGAAAATTCATGAAACTATTTCAGAGATATCTACCAAATTAGCTCATGGTACTGCGATGTGTCCTAGTGACACGGCTGCCAGAATCCTGACCATGATGTACAACTGGTGGCTAGCTGGCAGTAGAAGAGCAGCCTAAATCCCCTCAGTTTGGCGTGATGAGGGGTGTGGGGGTTAGGGGGCCTGGAAGAGGGAGAACAGCAGCAACTCCTTCCACTCCCAAAAGTAGAGAGCTACTGTAATTAAGTTTACTATAAATGGTATTAGATAAATGATCCTAGATAGTCAGCCCCACCAACCCCGCTTTGGATGAGCTGGGTTTTGTTCCTTCTATTGAAGTATCATTTATGTGCAATCTAATATTGGTTTTAAATGTACAACACAGTGGTTCAACAGTTACCCATATTATTAAATCCTGGCTGGGCTGTTTTTCCACATGTTCAATTTACTAGAGAAAGGTCTTTCCATTTCCAGCCACAATTCCTATCCTAAAAGTACAGTCATGTAAAATATACAATTTACAATTCTTCTTTGGCAAAAAAAAAGTGCCTTCATCTATTGGAAAACTGTTACTTCCTATATTACCTCTTTTTCTCTCCCATGCAAGTTATCATCTCCCATCTCCCACTGGCTATCTTCCCTAATTTTTATGGACTTTCCCATATTTTTAACTTTCAGTCAGCTCAAGTTCGGAAAAGAATCCACAGAAACAGACTCCTTGAGTTTGGCTGTATCATTCATATTTAAATTAAATATAACATCTCAAATACAGTTGTTCCCTTATACAATATCCTGACAAGACTCTGAGCTTAGCATCTGCTGCAGAACAAAATTGAATCAATGAAGACTGCAAAGGTTATTTATATTTCTCTTCTTTTCCCAAGTAAAAAAAATAAACAAGCTCAATAAAATAACTTCTTGCTCCCCTTCCAAATTTTCTCAAAGTACAATTAGCAAGCCTAAATAAAAACACTAACACTCTTGTAATACCCAGTTTTAAGCAATTCTCACCATTCAACCATCTCATTGCCCAAAAAAACATCAAGCCCCATGCCCCTGAGGACATGTTTGCTAACTTGGCACTGAGCACAGATGCCAATGAGAACACACAGGGATGGGCTCAGATGCAATTCCTGTGTAATTACACGCCCAGCACCAATTTGCACAGCACTTCGTTTTTCACTTCCATGATTAGGTAATGAAATCATCACTCATACTCCCAGAGGACACAGAGGCATTCTGAAACAGTTTTTCATTTTTTTCATATCAAAAGAAGCCCTACAAAACATTTCACATCAAAGCATATCAACTCAATGAATGTGGTTTTCATGACAGTCTTTAAAAAAATCTTTCTCACCCTTCACATTTGTGTTAGGCCTTCTCAGTTCCCCCAAAGTGATCAAGTCTTTGAGAGAAACCACAAACCGAAGTCAACTTACTGGAATCTGAGCTCCTTGAGACCATTTGCCTAGGTATCTTGTCTTCCTAGCACTAGGAAAGGTTTATTGACATTCCTACTCCCAACACCCTTGTGCTAACTTCACATTATTTTATAATAGAAATTACATGACTAGGACATGCAGGAAATAGCAAATCCTACCCTTATATGTCACTGGATACTGTCAAGATACTTTATTGGGCAGAATGAATATACCTCTCTGGTTCCTTGAATTTTGACCTTTAAGGTATACACTACTGGCCTGAGAGTTTGCTGTCAGGCTCCTGAGCCATGCCCAATGACCCTTTGGTCAAGAGGGATGGTACTGAAGAAACCATTTATTTGGCTCAGTAGTATCTTTGACTTTTAAAAAACCACAATACTACATCCAACTAAATGCAAACCAGTTTTTAAAATCCATATACCTTGCTTAAGTATAAATTAAATTAAGGTTAAGATTTTGAGACCAGGAGACTTGGCTACTGTTTCTAGCTGTAATACCATGTGACCTAGGGTAAATTACACAGGATTAAGATAGGAAAACCTCTCTATCTAAGTAATGAAAGTTCCCCACCTACTTCATAAAGAATCTATAAAGATAGAAGGTATCAACAAACTACTCTGGACTTGTTGGAGAAAATCAATTAACATGTGAAGAGTTAAAATCAATTCACAGAAGTTCAAGAAGGGAATAAAACTACTTTGTTATCCACGTAAAAGTCACTGCTACCACAGTCAACATCATATTTAGCAGTGAAAAGCTGAAAGCTTTTCCTCTAATATCAGGAAAAAGACAAGGATGCCTACTCTCACCACTTTTATTCAACATAGTACTGGAGGTCCTAGCCACAGCAATCAGACAACACAAAGATATAAAAGGCATCCAGATTGGTAAGGAAGAAGTTAAACTTCACTGTTTGCAGATGACATGATATTGAACATAAAAGCCCTAAAGAATCCACCAAAAAATTACTAGAATAACTGAATTCAGCAAAGTTGCAGGATACAAAATTAATACACAGAAATCTGTTGCATTCCTATATACTAACAATGAACTAGCAGAAAGAGGAGTCAGGAATACAACTCCATTTACAATTGCATCAAAAAAGAGTAAAATACCTAGGAATAAACCTAACCAGGCATATGAAAGACCTATACCCTGAAAACTACAACACTCATGGGAGAAATTAAGGACACCAATGAATGGAAATACATTGCATGCTCATGGATAGGAAGAATTAATATTGTCAAAATGGCCATCCTGCCTAAAGCAATCTACAGATTCAATGCAATCCCTATCAAAATATCAACAGCATTCTTCAATGAACTAGAATAAATAGTTCTAAAATTCATTTGGAACCACAAAGACTCTGAATAGCTAAAGCATCCTGAGAAGGAAGAATAAAACTAGAGGATTACACTCCCCAACTGCAAGCTCTACTACAAAGCCACAGTAATCAAAACAATTTGGTACTTGCACAAGAACAGACCCATAGACCAATGGAGCAGAATGAGAGCCCAGATAAAAATCCAAGCATATATGGTTAATTAATATACAATAAAAGAGCCATGGATATACAATGGGGGAAATGACAGCCTTTCAACAACTGGTGCTGGCAAAACTGGACAGCTACAAGTAAGAGAATGAAACTGGATTATTGTCTAACTACATACACAAAGTAAACTTGAAATGGATCAAAGACCTGAATGTAAGTTATGAAACCATAAAACTCTTAGAAGAAAACAGGCAAAAATCTCTTGAATATAAACATGAGCAACTTTCTTCTGAACACATCTCCTTGGGCAAGCAAGGGAAACAAAAGCAAAAATGAAAAAATGGGACTATATCAAACTAAAAAGCTTCTGTACAGCAAAGGACACCATCAGCAGAACAAAAAGGCATCCTACAGTATGGGAGAATATATTCGTAAACGACTTATCCAAAATATATAAGGAACTCACATGCCTCAACACTCAAAAAACAAATAACCTGATTAAAAAATGGGCAGAGGATCTGAACAGACACTTCTCCAAAGAAGAAATTCGAATGACCAACAGGCATATGAAAAGATGCTCCACATCACTCATCATCAGGGAAATGCAAATTAAAACAATGAGATATCAGCTCACACCAGTTAGGATGGCCAACATCCAACAGCCAAGAAACAACAAATGCTGGCGAGGATGTGGATAAAGGAGAACCCTCCTACACTGTTGGTGGGAATGTAAATTTGTTTAACCATTGTGGAAAGCAATATGGGGGTTCCTCAAAAAACTAAAAATAGAAATACCATTTGACTGAGGAATTCCACTCCTAGGAATTTACCCAAAGAAAACAAGATTCCTGATTCAAAAAGACATATGCACCCCTATGTCTACTGCAGCACCATTTACAATAGCCAAGATATGGAAGCAATCTAAGTGTCCGTCAGTAGATGAATGGATAAAGAAGATGTGGCTCATACACACAATGGAATATTATTCAGCCATAAAAGGAAAAGAAAACCTACCATTTGCAACTACATGGATGGAGCTAGAGGGTATTATATTCAGTGAAATAAACCAGGTGAAGAAAGACAAGTACCAAATGATTTCACTCATTTGTGAAGTATAACAACAAAGCAAATTTGGAGGAACAAAACAGCAGGAGACTCACAGACTCCAAGAAAGGACTAGTGGTTACCAAAGGGAAGGGGTTGGGGAGGGGAGGTGGGAAGGGAGGTAGAAGGGGATTAAGGGGCACTATGATTAGCAATCACAATATAGGTAGGTCACGGGGAAGGCAGTACAGCACAGAGAAGACAAGTAATGACTCTATAGCATCTTCCTACGCTTATAGACAGTGACTGCAATGAGGGGGAGAGGACTTGATAATATGGGTGAATGTTGAAACCACAATGTTGTTTATGTGAAACTTTCCAAGAATGTGTATCAATGATACTTCAATTAAAAAAAAGTCATTGCTAGATCTTAGTACAATATTTGATTTATTGTGCTTTGATTTCTATATAACTAGACATCTGATAATCCTTTTGGAGTAGACACATATTTATGAAAATCAGAATACACTTCACTTACCTAAAAGGAAGTTGAAGATTTAAAATGCAATCAAACTTATTCACAATTTCAAAGGTTGAAAAAATGCAAGTAAAGGAACTTACTGATAGTAAAAGGAAGCACTGAGACTTAACTAAAGAATGTGTGGCTGCATTGAATGCAAAGCACCCATAGTCCTCCGTAAGTATGAGGGCTTCTGAGGCTTCAGAGGCAAAGCAGCAACCTTGCACTGATGTCATTATGAACTCATGAGGTTACCCACCTCAGCAACACTAAAGTGAGCTATAAAGTATTAAATGCTACTCCTGAAAATATAAAATACCGTTGAAGGAGGATTTACAGGAGACCACAATTATGATTCAATTTAAGATGATAATAAACCCTCAAATATCAATGGAACACTTGCTATATGTGAAAGTACTGTGCTTAGATCCCATGGGAGTTATAAAAAGAGGATATGCCACTATTTCCTAACAAAGAGATTAACCCAGTGAGAGCCAAAGACAAAATAAAAAAAGAACACCAACGCACCACAGACCTGTGGAGCAAACAGGTTCAGAGAAGGAGGAGATGACTTCTGACTAGTATGAGAAGGAAGTTAGAGACAAGCATTAGAGCTTTTAAGAATAGGCAGGATTTCAGAGATGAAATTCAGGATGGTAGAGGATGGAAGACTTTCAAATTACCGTCTCTTGAACTGGTATTCTTTATCATGTACAGAACTGCCTTGAGGACAAAGGGTAAAAACTATTTTTACATGATGGGTGCTTTACCACATGCACATACTACTTAATCATTTTATCTACATTAACAGAAGCTCATAATCTAGAGAATTCTTAGTTCCTGACGGTCAATGTTTTGACAGAAGTCTAGAAATAGAATAATTCGGCATAACTACTGTTGCTATTACCAAACTGTGAGCCATTTTGACAAGCAAATTCAGAGAGCTGTTTCCACAAAGCGTTCCAAATTTCATAACAGATAACAGCAGCAGTGAGTTTTTAAAAAATTTAACTCATAAGTGTGTTATCCAAATAAGATCCCCTTCAATGAAATAGAAAAATGAAATATATCCCCAAACTACCCATCAGTATACTTTATCATTCTTTACAATGGTTGATATTGAAGGAAAGCACTTTATGACTGTTACAGAGTAGTAACAGAAATGAACCAGTGCTCAGGTCCATTCTCCATATTCCTACGCAGCAGCCAAAGGAAATATACTGGTTTCAATCATTAATGGAAATACTCCAGGTTCTGAAATTCCATATGGAGAATCATACATTCCAGGATCAGCAAAATGTTTCATTAGGTAGAAAAATTATAACAGAAGTTTTAATACCCAAATTTGTATTTTATGAGAGCATGAATTTTCAGATTTTTAAGAAAAGATTTTAATAATTCTCATTGTAATAATTTAACATATAGCAGTAATTTTAAACAAAAGGCTTTCATTTTAAGTATACGAATCAGAGGAGAAAAAAATGTGCCATTTTTCTGGGCTTGGAAATTTTTTTTCCTCTTGAAAATATTTAATAAAGTTAAGAAAAATGCGGAAGGGGCAAATAACCAACTATACTGTAACAGTAGCAAACTGTATTAACTCAAAATTGACCATGAGAAATGATCACAGCACACCTACCTCTCCCTCTCTGCTCCTGTAACACTGAGGACCTGTCTGCTTTCTCCCCACTTAGGACACAATAGAAAATAATAATTTTCTGCATCCATATAAGCACTCAGCAAAAGGCTGCTGAATGAATAAGTAAACACAACTTTATGAATTCATTCTAAACCCAATAACAAAACCTAAATGTTAATTGCTAAACACTCTGATGAAAAAACCAGAAACTTCACATAAAAAACTTAAATATGATAAAATCACAACGTTTAGATGTCTAAAAACAAAACTAGAGGAGGGAGGGTAATGAAGGGCAGGGAGTAATGGGGCATGAAGCAGGCAATTTTTATTCTTAAATTAAAAATATACAGTATCTAAGCAAATCAATACTTTTAAGGTACTCAGATTTTTCGGCCATTATGCACTGTCACTCTGACCATGAGGACCAAGTACCCAAAAAACACTGCATGCCAAACTCTGCTGGAGAAAGGTTCTATCACAGTGGTTCTCAGACTCCTGAATTTCACAGATCAGCAATTTTTTTTTGGATTGACATAGGCGGGGACCGATGTAAGGTCAACTTTTTATTTTCCCAAATAAGGAAAAAAAACCAACCCCCCAAAACAAAACAAAACACACATACACACAAATCCTACCATCTAATATCACAGTTTCATAGAAGGACATTTAAACCCTGAAGTTGGAAGATCATACCTCTGATAAAGGCTTTCCCTTCCAAAAAGGAAACCTTACACACACACACACACACCCTCAGGACAGTATGAACCTGAACCAGTATTCTTGGGAACCACTACTACGGCATGATATTTCATTTTACTACTTATTTGCTTTTGTGAAAAAAAATCCAGACAAAACAAGTTATAGTCTGAATTTTATTTTTAACAAGTGTGCATCTTATTTTTTTAAGGCTAATTTAAATTAAAACTAGCTGTTCCCAGTATGCTAGGAAGCCATTTAATACCAGAAAAACAGAGATGATGATGGCTACTGGCAAGAGTACCTGGAAGATGAATGTGACCTAATTTGTTTTAGAAATAACTTAGCTGTCTTTCCTTTAGTTAGCTGGTAAATCTATAATGCTTTTTCCTCATTAAATTCTTAAGGTCTATATCTTTAATAAGATTTAAACATTGTACCTTTGTTTCTTTTAAACTGCAATTGAGTATATCAAATTTTACTACTGTTATTGAGGGTATTATATAGTCAAACCATAGAGTTTCAAAACTTTCCACAGAAACTAAACTTTTAAGCATTGGGTTCTCACGCAAGATGCTATTTTATGCTACTTACAAAAAAAAAAAAAAGGAACAAGTCCAAACCTCATTCCAAAATGATGTAAGTTAGAAAACTTCAAGATCCAGAAGAAAGTCTGTGAAGTAATAAAGAAAATAAAAGTCTCCCCTGGGTCGAGGATGGCTAAAGCAATCACCACTTCATGGCTTCAGTTTTAAGAAGCGTTAACATCTTTTTGGTTCAGTCACCTATTACAGGTTATTTTAAAAGAAGAAATAATTTTTAAAAATCAAATTCATTTTACTTTACATAATGATTTCCCTATCATTAAGTGAATATTTTCCCCATAATTAAAAAAAATCAAAGGCAACTTCTACTCTGATCTTAATTTTCTTCTGAACATATCTGCATATCTTATACAAGTATTTCTGCTGTTGCATAGAAATACTTGTTTACGTATTTCCTTCTTTAGGAGAAAAAGCCATTACAGAAAAAGGGAAAGTTCAAGAATATATTAGATTTGACAATATTTATCAATTTAAAATGTGGAAACACTTCGACTCAACAAGTAAAATTTCAAGTATCTTCCCAACATGAACATCCACACCTGTGCACACAGATACATGTACAAGTGGAGGTCTGTTTCATCTGCTTTGTAGCAACTAAAACTTACAACTACTCAAATGTCCATTAATAGAAAAATGGCTAGATAAATTATGCTATATCTGAACTACAGAATTTAAGGTACTAGCTTTTTTTAAACTGTGCACATTGTGGCAAATACTGACATGAAGAGATCTCCAAGACAAAGTACTATGCAAAAAATGAAAAAGTGATTAATATATCATTTATGTTAAAGAATAAATCAATGGCTGCACATGAAAATCATCTAAGAACTATTAAAATTCAGATTCCTAAGTCCACTCAAGCTAACCATATCATAATCTGTGTGTGTGTATGGGGAGGGGACAGTGAAGGGGGAACCCAGTCACTTTTATTTTTAAGGAAGGGACTGTACAACTCTTTTACTGCCAGTTCAACAACAAAAGAATAAATCAGAATTATATATCCACACAGGTATCTATGTATAAATGCAGAGAAAAATGACCTAGAGAGACACACACCAAACTTAAGAACATCATCTCTGTGGAGGGAAAGGAGTCTTTGCCTTTTCAAAATTAATTTTTAACAAATATACATACAAAACTATACAGATGTGCAGCCACTGTGGAAAACAATATGACGGTTCCTCAAAACATTGATCAGGGAGCTCCCACCCCATGCTCCGGCTTAACCAAAGCAGCCCACTTTTATGTGTGGGCTCCACATCACATTCTGTGCTGCTCAGGAAGAAAGACAAATTAATCAGTACCATCATGTGATCCGGCTATTCCACTTGGGCATATACAACCAAAAGAACTGAAAGCAGCAACTAAACCAGGTATGTGCACACCCACGTTCACAGCAGCAAACAGGTGGCAGCACCCCAAATGCCCATCAGCAAATGAATGGATGAACAAAATGCAGCAGAGTGCTACTCAGCCTTGAACAGGACTGAAATTTTGACACATGCTACAGCATGGAAGAAGCCTGAAGACATCATGCTGAGTGAAACAAGCCAGACATAAAAGGATAAGACATAAAAAGATTCCACATATATGAGGTACCCAGAGTAGTCTATTCACACAGACAGAAGGCAGACCAGTGGTTGCCGGGAGCTGGAGGGAGGGGAGAACAGGGACTTACTGTTTAACAGGTGTAGAGTTTCAGTCAGGGAAGATTAAAACATTTGGGGATGCCTAGTGCTGACGGATGCACAAATGTGAATGTACTCAATTCCACTTAACTATACACTTAAAAATGATTAAAATGGTAAATTTTATGTATATTTTACCAGAATATATATTTTAAGTGTATAGAATATAGATGAACAATTTAAAGTAAGGAAACAGAACATTACAAGGACCTTTAGAA
Organism: Smutsia gigantea; assembly: GCA_032199065.1. Lineage (NCBI taxonomy): Eukaryota > Metazoa > Chordata > Mammalia > Pholidota > Manidae > Smutsia > Smutsia gigantea. Next base: position 86,150 of record JAVSCE010011255.1, read on the forward strand.
GGCCTCTGTAGGCCCCCCTCATTACCATCCACCTCTGACTTGACCAGATGTTATCACTATGCTACTCTATTTATCACTCCCCCCTTTTTAAATAGTTTTACTACATAAGGGTATCACATAAAAATATATTCCTAAGCAATATATTGTTTAGTTGTTGAATGCAGTTGTAGCTCATTTTTATTACAATGTAAAACTTCTGGTATTATATGTCACAATTTATCCATTCTACTGTTAAAAGAAATCAACTGTCTCCAATATTTTGCCCTTATGAAATAATGAGTATTTTTTAGTTTCTCTAGGGTAGTGACTTTCAGACCTTCTTGACATTAACTACAAGAAAATATATTTTACCTCACAAATCAGTCCACCCACAAATACACACACATATAACATAAAATGAATATGCTTCCCAAAATAATACCCTTACAAAGAACAATGATGTTTCCTTTTGTGTTTAACACTTCAGAAAATTGTTGGTCAAATGCCATTAAATTGTCTACATTCTTACTAATGGGCTGCAAGCCACAGGGTGAAAAACAATGCTGTACAGCACACAGTTAGGAGTGAAACTGCTGTATGTAGGACACATGCCTGTACATCTGAACTAGGTAACATCAAATTGTCTTCCAAAGTAATTATTCCAATTTACACTCCCACCCACAGTGTACACAGCAAGAGATTTTAATTAGATTTGATTTAAAAATCATAAATGGGTCCTGAAGTTTATCAAATATTTTGCTGCAATTATTAAAATATATGGCTTCCAGTTAGTCTGTTGGTGAAGTAAATATTGATTTTCTAATGTCAAAACAAGCTTGCATTTCTCAGATAAACTGAACTAAGACAAAATTTATTGTATTTTTTATAATGCCAGGTTTGGTTTACTAATATTTAGTTTAGGATTTTTGATTTTTGCATCTATGTTCATAAGAAACATGGCCTATTTTTCTTTCTTGTATGTTCATTACTGGTTTTGAAATCAAATCATGCTAGCTTCATAAAATGATCTGGGGACTATTCCTTTTCCCTGTAATTCTCTGGGAGAGTTTATATAAAACTTCAACTATCTGTTCCTTGAATATTTGGCAGAACTTGCTTGTAAACCCACATAGGCCTAGAGTTTTCTTTGTGGGATTTTCTATCCATTGATTCCATTCTCTTGTAATAGGACTACTTGAGTTTTCTGTCTCTTCCTGAGTTAAGTCTGTTAAGTTCTATTTTTTTTTAGAAATTTATATATCAAAGAGAAAACACACTAGTCAGAATCAACTACAGCTCTCCTTACCAACATAACTTTAATGTAGACTATTATATGTGTAGAGGAGCCACACAGACGTCATCTAAGTAATGGGTAATGCTCTTAAATAAGGTACATCTACTCTGAAATTTTTCAATTTATTATGAGCCGTTTAACCTTTTCAAATCACCAACATATTTCAGCAAAATGTTCACTTATACAGCCCCCCATCTCTTCCTATTATCCACTTCTAAATTTCATTTTAACGTCCTTTCTTATCCACTGGATTGTGTACTACTTGAGAATAGAGACTAAGTCATATTCATCTTGGTACATCTGGCACAGTAGGAGGTACCTTATCAATATTTTTTTAATGAATGAAGGTCACAAGGTCCCTTGCTGAAAGGTTAATGTTACTAACTCACTTCTGGTTGCCAAATATACTCTTGAAGTGTTTAGTGTTTAAGGATTCCTATTAGACCATACTTTCACATGGCCTCCTTGTGACCAAAGACAAAAGCATCTTTAATAGTTTGCCTTAGCTGGGAGCACAACAGAAAACAGGTCTTCCTCCACTGATGAAGTTACTGAAATAAAAATAACTCATTAACTCCTTGCTGATCAAATGAGTCAAACACCTAAGTATAAAACTGTAGAATGAACAGAGATAACACACAAAAATGAGCAGAGGAACATATGCAAGCATACTATTCCATGCCAGATTATAAATAACTGTCATCATTCAATCATAGATTCTATGATGTCTGGATTTTCTGAAGATGTAATTATTCTTTTATGGAAATCTGCATGTTACCAGGGACCTAGCTGAAAAAAACATACATATAGGCTAACCCTCCAAAATCGTCCATTCTTAAAAGTGATAGGTTGCAACAACATGGATGGAGCTGGTGGGTATTATACTCAGTGAAATAAGCCAGGTGGAGAAAGACAAGTACCAAATTATTTCACTCATTTGTGGAGTATAACAACAAAGCAAAACTGAAGGAACAAAACAGCAGCAGACCCACAGACTCCAAGAAGAGACTAGTGGTTACCAAAGGGAAGTGGTTGGGGAGGGTGGGTGGGGAGGGAAGGAGAAGGGGATTAAAGGGCATTATGATTAACACACATAATGTAGGGGATCACGGGGAAGGCAGTATAGCACAGAGAGATAGTGACTCTATAGCATCTTACTACACTGATGGACAGGGACTGCAATGGGTGTGGGGGGCACTTGATAATATGGCTGAATATAGTAACCACAATGTTGCTCATGTGAAACCTTCATTAAGATTGTATATTGATGATACCTTAATAAAAAAAAAGTGAAAGGTTGCAAGAGAAAAAATTAAAGGGAGGCAAAAATGAGAAAGTTAGAATCATAACATTTTAGTAGGGCCTAAAGTCATTTTAGACAAATCATTTTTTTAAGCATTTCAAAATTTAAGTAAAACTTACTATATACCCCAATCCACATTTGTCAAAAGCCACAGAACTTTACAGCATAAAGGGTGAACATTAATGTATCAGGAAGAAATGAAACTATGACAAAAGAATCTACCTATACTGTAAATACATAAAACAGTCGTGGTGGGGCAGAAAAGGTGTTGACCTAATTAACTTTGGAAATGAGGAATCTGTGAGAACAAATGTAAAAGAACTACACAGAAGCAGTAGCTTCTACTTGATGAAGCTGTTTCCTGCAGGAGCATAGTTACTAACTGTGATACAGTTATGTACATGTGTACTGGAATTAAACAAGTAAATATATGGGTAGTGAATGGATAAAGCCAAATTTCTCACTGTTGGAGTGAGAATTATGATAAAGAAGGGGAAGTGGCAAGAATGATCATGTAATAATGGATTAGAGTGAGATGCATTAATATGAACTCATGGTTAGCTTAATATAGATACAGATGGGTACATGTAGAAATATTTATAGATTTATGTACATATGTGGTTAGTATATACACATATATTTCCTTGCTCTGTTAGCTGAGAGGGCCTAGAAGCAAAAACACTTCCAGGAGCAACAAGCATACCTACCACCCAGATTCTGATTTCTAACACAAGTCTCCAACACAAGGAACTAGGCTGCTTGGTGAAATGGCAGGATCTAGGACTGAGACAACAACTATACAAGAGGAGCCTAGATTGTCTTGTAGTATTAGGAAGTAAGGATGTACTTCAAAAACAGAACAGAACAAAACATCATATTAAAGGGACACAGGAAACAAAGAAGAGTTCCTGAGGGCCAAAACAGAAACAATTTGAGCACAAAATAAATATTCACGAGTTCACACTAATATAAATGACTGAATAAGCCAAAAAAGGGAGGAAAAACGATTCTCGTTGAAGATTTCCAAATAATTTATGTAGATTTTCCCCCTCCCAGGAGGGGTGGGGCTTAATTTTCCTCATCTTCCCAATTTGCCTCCACCTAGGTAAAATCCTTATTAGCAAAAAATGTAGCTAGACACTAACAGTTTTAAAGAGGATAGAAAATAATTTCAACCAGAGGACTGCTGCATAACTTCATTCCTCATACCTTAGGCAAGTAAAGCTTTTGTATATTCTATGCTAGGAAATTCATAACGGGAAAATAAGTTAAAATTAAAGGAATGAAAATCAACAAGTACTTTCCATCAAAAGGCATTGCTGAAGATGGTGGCGTGAAAGGTGAGACAGAGAACTCCTCCCAAAATCACAGATAGTGTGAAAATATAGTTAATACAACTAACCCTAAAACAGCAACAGGAAAGAAGGCTGCACCAGACATCATACAGACCTCACAAACAGAGCAGATCTCACAAAACAGGATAATGTACGAAAGCTTTGATCCGGTGGGACCCAAGCCCTTCCCCCACCCCCAGTTCACCCGCGGGAGGAAGAGAAATGGAGCAGGAGAGGGGATGGAAGCCTGGGACTGCTGAACACCTAGCCCTGGAGATCTGCTTTGCGAAAAGAAACCTACATTGTGTGGTGCCCTGGAGTATGGGGAGTTGGGACAGGTAGAGTGCTTGAGAGACAGACTCCACCCATTTGTGGAGGACAGGATCCACACCAGGCCTCTCTGAGACAAGGGAAAGGCAGGCGGGCTGAGAGGCTTCCTAGCAGCAAGAGGGCTGCTGAAGGCGCGGGGTGTGCATGGAGCTTGCTGGGCTGGAGAAGGGATAGGGGAACAAGGTTGTCTTGGCGTGCTCTGCCCAGCAGATTGGGAACTTTGGGGAGCTTCAGGTGCTCCATCCCCCTGGCTGGCTACTCAGCTCCGAGGCCCCCACTGTGATACACAGCTTGCTGAGCCATCCTCCTGGCCTGACAGCACCTGCTGGCAAACCTGCAGTCACTGCTCTGGCGTCAGGCCAGCCAGAGGGAGGCCTCACCTACAACAGCTAGAGACGCCAAGCACAGAGGTTTACACCTGTGTGCTCAGCCCACTGGCTGTGATACTGGAGACAGGCAAGGCAGACGGGAGTCAGGAAACATATCTTTCCTCCCCCCAGCCACTAGCTCCACTCCCCTATGACCCCCAACCTCACTCTAGAGGCTGAGCAGATCCAGACACTAGAGCTTCTGGCAATAGAGGGCACCACAAAGAAATATGAAATGTCAAAAGAACATGGTACAGACCAAAATCTCACAAATCCCAGAAAAAGGGCCAAATAAAACTGAACTCACCAATCTTCCTGAAAGAGAGTTCAAAATAAAAATCACAAACATGCATATGGAGGTACAAAAAAATATTCAAGAACTCAGAAACCAATTTAAGACAGAGATTCAATCATTAAGAAATTCCACATCTGAAATGAAACATACAATGGAGGGATTTAAAAGCAGATCAGATGTAGTAGAAGAGATGGTAAATGAAATAGAAATTAAAGAAGCGGAATACAAAGAAGCTGAGGCACAGAGAGAAAAAAGAATCTCTAAGAATGAAAGAACATTGAGAGAACTGTGTGACCAATCCAAACAGAACAATATTCGCATAATAGGGGTACCAGAAGACGAAGAGAGAGAAAAAGGGATAGAAAGTGTCATTGAGGAGTTAATTGTTGAAAACTTCCCCAATCTGGGGAAGGAGATAGTCTCTCAAGCCACTGAGATGCACAGATCTCCCAACACAAGGGACCCAAGGAACACAACATCAAGACATATAATAATTAAAATGGCAAATATCAAGGATAAAGACAGACTTTTAAAAGCAGCTATAGAGAGAAAAAAGATCACATACAAAAGAAAACCGATCAGACTATCAGATTTCTCAACTGAAACCTTACAGGCCAGAAAGGAGTGGCATGATATATTTAATGCAATGAAGCAGAAGGGCCTCGAACCAAGAATACTCTACCTGGCAAGGTTATCATTTAAATTTGAAGAAGGGATTAAACAATTTTCAGATAAGCAAAAGTTGAGAGAATTTACCTCCTACAAACCACCTCTACAGTGTATTTCAGAGGACTTCAAGAGATGGAAGTATTCCTAAAACTAAATTACTAAATAGATGTCACCTAAGGGATAGACAAAGAGTACAGAATATGACTCATAACATACAAAGAATGGAGGAAGAAAAAAGAGGGGAAAAAAAAAGAATCTTTAGGTAGTGTTTGTGATAGCATACTAAGTGAGTTAAATTAGACTAACATAGTAAGGGAATTACCCTTGAACTGTTGGTAACCATGAATCTAAAGCCTGCAATGGCATACCTATTGAAAATCACCCTAAATGTAAATGGTCTGAATGCACCAACCAAAAGACGTAGAGTCATTGAATGGATAAAAAAACAAGACCCATCTATATGCTGCCTACAAGAGACTCACTTTAAACCCAAAGACATACACAGACTAAAAGTGAAGGATGGAAAAGATATTTCATGCAACAAATAGGGAGAAAAAAGCAGGAATTGCAGTACTTGTATCAGACAAAATAGACTTCAAAACAAAGAAAGTCACAAGAGACAAAGAAGGACATTACATAATGATAAAAGGGTCAGTCCAACAAGAAGATATAACCATTATAAATATCTATGCACCCAACACAGGAGCACCTACATATGTGAAACAAATACTAACAGAATTAAAAGGAGAAATAGAATGCAATGCATTCATTATAGGAGACTTCAACACTCCACTCACTCTGAAAGACAGATCAACCAGACAGAAAATAAGTAAGGAGACAGAGGCACTGAACAACACAATAGAACTGATGGACCTAACGGACATCTACAGAACTCTACCCAAAAAGCAGAATACACATTCTTCTCAAGTACACATGGAACATTTTCAAGAATAAATCATATACTAGGCCACAAAAAGAGCCTCGGTAAATTCAAAAAAGATTGAAATTGTACCAACCAGTTTCTCAGACCACAAAAGTATGAAACTAGGAATAAATTACGCAAAGAAAATGAAAAATCCCACAAACACATGGAGGCTTAATAACACACTCCTGAATAATCAATGGATAAGGGACCAAATAAAAACAGAGATCAAGCAATATATGGAGACAAATGACAACAACAATTCAACATCGCAAAATCTGTGGGATGCAACGAAGGCCGTGCTAAGAGTAAAGTATACTGCAATACAGGCTCACCTCAGGAAAGAACAATCCCATATGAGCAGTCTAAACTCATAATTAACAAAACTAGAAAAAGAAGAACAAATGAGGCCCAAAGTCAGTAGAAGGAGGGACATAATAAAGACTAGAGCAGGAATAAATAAAATCGAGAAGAATAAAACAATAGAAAGAATCAATGAAAGCAAGAGCTGGTTCTTTGAGAAAATAAACAAAATAGATAAACCCCTAGCCAGACTTATCAAGAAAAAAAGAGAGTCTACTCTCATACACAGAATCAGAAATGAGAAAGGAAAAATCACTACAGACACCACAGAAATACAAAGAATTATTAGAGAATACTATGAAAAATAATATGCCAACAAACTGGATAACCTAGAAAATACGGACAACTTTCTAGAAAAATACAACCTTCCAAGGCTGACCCAGAAAGAAACAAAATCTGAACAGACCAATTACCAGCAAAGAAATTGAATTGGTAATAAAAAAACTACTTAAGAATAAAACACCTGGAACAGATGGTTTCACCACTGAATTTTATCAAACATTTAGTGAAGACTTAATACCCATCCTCCTTAAAGTTTTCCAAAAAGTAGAAGAGGAGGGAGTACTCCCAAACTCATTCTACAAGGCCAACATCACTCTAATACCAAAACCAGGCAAAGACAATATGCCTTAAGACAGCATGTCCAAGAACATGTGAAAACTGCCAATGCCAACTGCCCCCTTTTTTTTAACGTGTCATTGATATACAATCTTATGAAGGTTTCACATGAGCAACATTGTGGTTACTACATTCACCCATATTATCAAGACCCCTGACACCCCACTGCAGTCACTGTGCATCAGTGTATTAAGACACAGAGTCACTACCTGTCTTCTCTGTGCTATACTACCCTCCCCGTAACCTCCCTACATTATGTGCGCTAATCACAGTGCCCTTTAATCTCTTTCTCCCTCCGTCCCCAACCCCCCTTCCCTTTGGTAACCACTAGTCTCTTTTTGGAGTCTGTGAGTGTGCCGCTGTTTTGTTCCTTCAGTTTTGCCCTATTGTTATACTCCACAAATGAGTGAAATTATTTGGTACTTGTCTTTCTCCACCTGCCTTATTTCACTGAATGTAATATCCTCTAGCTCCATCCATGTTGTTGCAAATGGTAGGATTTTTCTTCTTATGGCTGACTAGTATTCCACTGCATATATGTACCACCTCTTCTTTATCCATTCACGTACTGATGGACACTTAATTGCTTCCAAATCTTGGCTATTGTAAATAGTGCTACGATAAACATAGGGGTGCATATGTCTTTTTGAACTTGGGATCTTGTTTCCTTCAGGGAAATTCCTAGGAGTGGAATTCCTGGGTCAAGTGGTATTTCTATTTTGAGTTTTTTTGAGGAACCTCCATACTGCTTTCCACAGTGGTTGACCTAATTTACATTCCCCCAGCAGTGTAGGAGGGTTCCCCTTTCTCCACATCCTCGCCAACATCTGTTGTTGTCTGTCTTTTGGATGGTGGCCATCCTCACTGGTGTGAGGTGATATCTCATTGTGGTTTTAATCTGCATTTCTCTGATGATTAGCGATGTGGAGCATCTTTTCATGTGCCTGTTGGCCACTGAATTTCTTCTTTGGAGAAGTGTCTATTCAGATCCTCTGCCCATTTATTAATTGGATTATCTGCTTTTTGTTTGTTGAGGTGCGTGAGCTCTTTGTATATTTTGTCCATATGAATTTTAGAACTATTTGTTCTAGTTTGTTGAAGAATGCTGTTGATATTTTGATAGGGACTGCATTGAATCTGTAAATTGCTTTAGGCAGGATGGCCATTTTGACAATATTAATTCTTCCTATCCCTGAGCATGGGACATATTTCCATTCATTGGTGTCTTCTTTAATTTCTCTCATGACTGTCTTGTAGTTTTAGGGTATAGGTCTTTCACCTGCTTGGTTAGGTTTATTCCTAGGTATTTTACTCTTTTTGATGCAATTGTAAATGGAGTTGTATTCTTGACTCCTCTTTCTGCTAGTTTATTGCTAGTATATAGAAATGCAACAGATTTCTGTGTGTTAATTTTGTATCTTGCAACTTGGCTGAATTCAGCAATTAGTTATGGTAGTTTCAGGGTGGATTTTTTAGGGTTTTTTATGTACAATTATCACATCATCTGCAAACAGTGACAATTCTCCTTCCTTACCAATCTGGATGCCTTTTATTTCTTTGTGTTTCTGATTGCCATGGCTAGGACCTCCAGTACTATGTTGAATAGGGAGAGTGGGCATCCTTGTCTTCTTCCCGATCTTAAAGGAAAAGCTTTTAGTTTTTCACTGTTAAGTATGATTTTGGCTGTGGGTTTATCATATATGGCCTTTATTATGTTGAGGTACTTGCCCTCTATACCCATTTTGAGAGTTTTTATCATTAATTTTATCACAATTTGTCAAATGTTTTTTCAGCATCTCTGGAGATGATTATGTGATTTTTGTTTCTTTTTGTTGATGTGGTATATGATGTTGATGAATTTTTGAATATTGTACCATCCTTGTATCCCTGGAATAAATCCTACTTGACCATGATGGATGACCTTTTTGATGTATTTTTGAATACAGTTTGCTAATATTTTGTTGAGTATTTTTGCATTGATGTTCATCAGGGATATTGGTCTGTAATTTTCATTTTTTGTGGTGTCTTTGCCTGGTTTTGATATTAGAGTGATGCTGGCCTCATAGAATGAGTCCCTCCTGTTCTACTTTTTGGAAAACTTTAAAGAGGGTGGGTATTAGGTCTTCACTAAATGTTTGATGAAATTCAGTGTTGAAGACATCTGGCCCAGGAGTTTTGTTCTTAGGTAGTTTCTTGATTACCAATTGAATTTTATTGCTGGTAATTGGCCTGTTCAGATTTTCTGTTTCTTCCTGGGTCAGTCTTGGAAGGTTGTATTTTTCTAGAAAGTTGTCCGTTTCTTCAAGGCTATCCAATTTGTTAGCATATAATTTTTTCCAATGTTCTCTAATAACTCTTTGTATTTCTGTGGTGTCTGTAGTGATTTTTCCTTTCTCATTTCTGATTCTGTTTATGTATGTAGACTCTCTTTTTTTCTTTATAAGTCTGGCTAGGCTTTTATCTATTTTATTTTCTGAAAGAACCAGCTCTTGCTTTCAATGATTCTATTTTTTATTCTTCTCAATTTTATTTATTTATTATCTGATCTTCATTATGCCCCTCCTTCAATTGACTTTGGGCCTCATTTGTTCTTTTTCTAAGTTTATTAATTGTGAGTTTAGACTTTTCATTTGGGATTGTTCTTCTTTCTTGGGGTAAGCCTGTATTGCAATATACTTCCCTCTTAGAACATCCTTCACTGTGTCCCACAGATTTTGGGGTGTTGAACTGCTGTTTTCAGCTGTCTCCATATATTGCTTGATCTCTGTTTTATTTGGTCATTGATCCACCGATTATTTAGGAGCATGTTGTTAAACCTCCATGTATTGTAAGCTCTTTGGTTTTCTTTGCATAATTTATTTCAAGTTTCATACCTTTGTGGTATGAGAAGCTGGTTGGCACAATTTCAATCCTTCTGAACTTACTGAGGCTCTTTCTGTGGCCTAGTATGTGATCAATTCTGGAAAATGTTCCATGTACACTTCAGAAGAATGTGTATCCTCCTGCGTTTGGGTGGAGTGTTCTGTAGTTATCTGTTAAGTCCACTGTTCTAATGCATTGTTCAGTACTTCTGTCTCCATACTTATTTTCTGTCTGGTTGATCTGTTTCTGTGTCTGGTGTGTTGAATTCTCCTAAAATGAGTGCATTGCATTCTATTTCCTCCTTTAATTTTGTTAATACTAGTTTCATATATTTAGGTGCTCCTATATTGGGTGTATAGATATTTATAATGGTTATATCCTCTTGTTGGACTGACCCCTGTATCATTAAGTAATATCCTTCTTTGTCTCTAGTTACTTTGTTTTGAAGTCTAATTTGTCTGATACAAGTACTGCAACTTCTGCTTTTTTCTCCCTATTACTTGCATGAAATATCTTTTTCCATCCCTTCACTTTTAGCCTGTGTATGTCTTTGGGTGTGAAGTGAGTCTCGTGTAGGCAGCATATAGATGGGTCTTGTTTTTTTTATCCATTCTGTAACTCATATCTTTTGGTTGGTGCATTCAGTCCATTTACATTTAGGGTGATTATTGATAGATAGATATGTACTTATTGCCATTGCTAGTTTTAGATTTGTGGTTACCAAAGGTTCAAGGGCAGCTTCTTTACTATCTAACAATCTAACTTAACTTGATTATGCTATTTCAAACACAATCTAAAGGTGTTTTTTTCCCTCCCTTCTTTTTATTCCCCGTCCCCTCTTTATATATTAGGTGTCATACTCTGTACTCTGTGTATCCTTAGACTGTCTTTGTGGGTAGTTGATTTAATTTTGCTTTTGCTTAGTAATTAATTGGTCTACTTCCTTAACTATGGTTTTATTTTCTCTGTTGATAGCTATTTAACCTTAGGAGCACTTCCACTTAGAGCAGTCCCTTTAAAATACACTTTAGAGATGGTTTGTGGGAGGTAAATTCCCTCAATTTTTGCTTATCTGGAAACTGTTTAATCCCTGCTTCAAATTTAAATGATAATCTTGCTGGGTAGACTATTCTTGGTTCAAGGCCCTTCTGTTTCATTGAATTAAATATATCATGCCACTCCCTTCTGCTGAGAAGTCTCATGATAGGTTTTTCCTTTGTATGGGTTTTCCTTTCTTTGTGATCTTTTTTTCTCTCTCTGGCTGCTCTTAATACTCTGTCCTTGTTTTTGATCTTTGTCATTTTAATTACATGTCTTAGTGTTGTCTTCCTTGAGTCCCTTGTGTTGGGAGATGTGTGCACTTCCATGTCTGAGAGAATATTTCCTTCCCCAGATTGGGGAAGTTTTTAGCAATTATTTCCTCAAAGAGACTTTCTATTCTTTTCTCTCTTCTTCTTCTGGTACCCCTATAATGCAAATATTGTTACATTTGGATTGGTCACGCAGTTATTATTCTTTCATTTCTAGAAATCCTTTTTTCTCTTTGTGCCTCAGCTTCTTTGTATTCCTGTTCTCTAATTGCTATTTCACTTATCGTCTCCTCTACCTCATCTAATCTACTTTTAAATCCCTCCATTGTATGTTTCCTTGCAGATACTGTATTTTTCAGTTTCTCTTTCTTGAAGTCCTCCCTGCAGTCTTGAATATTTTTCTGTAGCTCCATGAGCATGTTTGATTTTTATTTTGAAATCTTTCTCAAGAAGATTGGATTTCAGTTTCACTTAGCCTTCTTTCTGGTGTTTGAGGGATGGAATAATAACTTTGTGTAGGCGGCACCTTCTAGTGCCCAGAAGCTCTACTCTCTGGAGTTGCACAGCACCTGGAGCATTGGCGAGGGTCACAGGTAAGCAGCACCAGTGCCTGCCCGGAGGAAAGAGCTCTTGCCTGCTTCCCACCTGCAATGCCTGCCTCCACTGCCAGGGCCAGTGGGCCAAGCACGCCGAGAGGAACCTCTGTGTTATGCTCTTGAAGCTGCCATAGGTGGGGCCACCATCCAGATGGCCTGGCACAATGGTGGGGGCAGCATGTTTGCCAACTAGTGCCGGCTGGAAGGAAGGAGCAGCAGGCTGTGTATCACAGTGGGGGGCCCTCAGTGCTGTGCTGCCAGCCAGGGGGATGGAGTGCCTGAAGCTCCTGAAAGTTCCCAACCTGCTGGGCTGAGTGTGTTGGGACGATTTTGTCCACGTGTCCTTTCTCCTGAGCAGCAAGTTCTGTGTAATCCTTGCCCCTTTAGCAGCCCTCTTGCTGTTGGGAGGTCTTTCAAAGTGCCCGCCTTTCTTTTGTCCCAGATGGCCGGTTGTGGGTACCTGTTTTCCACAAGCAGCTGGAATCTGTTTCTCCAGGCATTCCACTAATCTTTGCTTCCCAAACCCACTCACTAATCTCCACACCACCATGTAATGTCGGTTTGTGCTCCCAGAGCAGATCTCCAGGGCTAGGTGTTTAGCAGTCCTGGGCTTCTATTCCCTCCCTGCTCCATTTCTCTTCCTCCCATCAGTGAGCTGGGCTATGGGGAGGGCTTAGGTCTTGCTGGATGGCGGCTTTGGTACTTTACCCTTTTCTGTGAGGTCTTCTCTTTTCCCCAGATGTAGGCTGTTTGTTGCAGTCTTCTTTCTGGGTGCTCTTTCAGGATTAGTTGTATTTGTGTGTTTTCATGTTATACGTGGTTTTGGAAGATTTGCGCCTCACTTCTCAAGCCACCATCTTTTTCCCTTCTTTCTCACCAACTTCCCTTTATATGTATGTGTGGTATCACACTGTACTTTACATGGGTAGTGCGATGGCTGAAAATCTTTAACCCCCTAACTCAAATTTAAAAGTCCACATTTAAAAGGATGGAGTCAGGAAAACTAATTTCCATCTTTGAACTTCTTTAAATTTAGTATGATCTCAGGGAATCTGATTTTGCATAGTATCACTTGTCTGGCCTAAAAATAAAATCCAGCAGAAATTTCAAAATGCACTATTATGTATCATTTCTATAAAAATAAGTGAACATTGTGCAGAATACAAATGTATTCAAAGAAAGCTTGTAATACTAAATTCAGCTTCCAGAAACAGCTGAAGACAAAATTTAGTACTTATTAAACATTGATCCTACAGATACGACTATGCCTCATGAAAGCCAAAGGTCAACTGTATGGCCCATTCTAAACAGCCAACTTTTAAATATTCTTTAAAAGAAACCCACAAATAAGAATAAAATATAAAACTAAATGTCCCTAATTTCATCACTTCACATTTACTATTCTGGATCAGTTTACAGACTCTAAAATCAAACTGTTACACATTTATAGAATTCCCACCCACAAAATAAATAACACTAACAAACAAAAGACAGATAATACTTAAATTGTTAGGAGTTATCTATTTGTCTATTGCTTTTTTTAAGCCACAAATCATAAATCAAAACTTTGAACAGGAGAAATGTTTAATAGGGTGTGCATGAATATGAACCACACAGGCAAACAGGTATGCAGAAACATCCAAATTCTCTTATTCGTGTACACTGAAGTTCTTTGGATGAAAGCAAACACCCATTAAATAGAGTTTTAGAAAGGTAAATAGTAATCTTGAGATATTACCAGAAAGAAAATATTTTAAGAAATAAAATTACCTAATTTTATATCAAGTTGGTGGCATTAACACCATAGAGAAAGAATTAGTTCAAATAGCTTTTAAAATAAAATATTTTTGACTTTGTATCTTTTGTGAGGTGTATTTTAAGTACCAAAAAAAAAAAGGGTGTATTCAGTGGTCTTAGTTGTAGTAACAATACTGCCCTTGTTATTTTCGAACTACCATAGGGACTCTGTAGAATAAAGCAAGTAAATAATTATGTTAACACCATTAAAAACCAAAAAAATTCAGCATAAAAGATATAAAAGAGATTAAATAAAAACCCTGTCATTGTATAAGTTTGAATCAAAAGTATTAGTAGAAATTCTTTTTATTCCTATTAAAGGCAAGTATTTCCTAGCCCTGTCTACTAAAAGATTCAGAATCAATGACATCTCAGTAGCAATGAATACCCTTAGCAACCCAGATTGTGGTCTTTATATCCTATTTTCCACTAACAAGAAGCAAGTCTCCTTGGAGAAATGGCTGTTTCTAAAACTGGGGTAAGAAATATACAAGATGAGCCCAGAACCTTTTGTTGTGACCAAAAGCAAGATTATTAAAGACTGATGCAGTTGTGTCAAAAAGTCATAGGACTTAACTTGAAGGCACTCTCACAGGCCTAATGAAAAAACCTGAACATCAGAAACACAGAAACAAAATTACTACGGATTCAAATATATAAAAATCTGTAAATAGATAATGACACTAAGGAAAATTCATGGGTCACCAGGGGAGGCTGCTATGGGACTAATTCATGATAACTCTAAAAAATTGATGAAGGGAAAGAATCCTTTTCCTTCCTTTCCTATACTAATCATGGAAAAACCAAATAGTTAAAGTGGGGAAGTTCTTGCTGAGGAATTCTTTTTAGATGAAGAATGACAGGGCAAGAAAATCACCACTGTGCAAACCCTAACAATTTATAAGCAACAAAAGGTGCTAAAACCATTAAATGAAAGCTTGATGGAAAACATCCTACTGGAGAGATCAGGCTAATATCACCTGAACACAGAGCTCACTCACAGCACTCCTAAAAGTGAGATCACAGAAATTATGATTCTTGAGTCATACAATGGGAAGTATGCAGTACTGCCTGTGAAACATTCTTGCTTAAATTTTTTAATTTAGTAGATTGTACTAAAGATGGCGGCGTGAGAGGTGAGACAGAGACCTCCTCCTAAAACCACATATAGTATGAAAATATAATTAATACAACTAATTCTGAAAGAGCAACAGGAAAAAAGGCTGCACCAGACTGCATACACCTGGAGAAAAGAGCAGACCTCATGGAACAGGATAACGTACCAAAGCTGTGACCCAGTGAGGCCCAAGCCCTTCCCCACCCCAGCTCACCGGTGGGAGGAAGAGAAACAGAGCAGGGAGGGAATGGAGCCCTGGGACTGCTGAACACCTAGCGCTGGAGATCTGCTCTGGGAGCAGGAACCTACATTGCATGGTGCTCTGGTGATTAGTGGGGTTGGAAAGCTAAGACAGGCAGAATACGTGGAGAGACGGAGATTCCAGCTGCTTGTGGAAAACAGGGATTCATATCCGTCTGATCTGGGTGGACAGTCTGAGAGACTTCCTAATAGTGAGAGGGCTGCTAAAGGGGCAAGGATTGCACAGAGCTTACTGTTCAGCAGAAAGGACAGGTAGACAAAATTGTCCAGGTGCACTCTGCCCAGCAGGTTGGGAGCTTAAACAACCTTCAGCCACTCCATCCCCCTGGCTGGCTATGCAGCTCCAAGGCCCCACACCATGATACGAGCCTGCTGTGTCTTCCTCCCAGCTAGCCTGCACCTGGCTCAGGCTCGCAAACCAGCAACCCCTGCCCTGGTGTCTGGCCAGCCAGAGGAAAGCCCTGCCTACAGAAGCTACAAGCACAAAGCATAGAGGCTTACACTTGTGTGTTCAGCCCACTGGTTCTGGCAGTGGAGACAGGCAAAGCAACTGGGAAACAGGAAACAGCTTTTTCCTCCCCCCAAGCACCAATACCACTCCCCTGCGACCCCCAACATTGTTCCAGGGGCTAAGCAGCTCCAGAGAGTAGAGCTTCTGGGCACTAGAGGGCACCACAGACAAATTATGAAACATCAAAGGAATCTGGTTCAAAGCTAAATTATGAATACACCTGAGAAAGATTCAAATGAAATCGACCTCATGAATCTTCCTGAAGGAGATTTCAAAATAAAAATCATTAACATGCTCATGGAGATACAGAAAAATATGCAAGAACTCAGGAATGAATTTAGGACAGAGATCCAATCGTTGAAGAACACAATGGAGGATATTAAAAGCAGATTAGATATGGTAGAGGAGATGATAAATGAAATAGAAATTAGGGAAGAGGAATACAAAGAAACTGAGACACAGAGAGAAAAAAGGATCTCTAAGAATGAAAGAATACTGAGAGAACTGTGTGACCAATCCAAACAGAACAATATTCATATTATAGGGGTACCAGAAGAATAAGAAGAGAGAAAAAGAGATAGAAAGTGTCTTTGAGGAAGTAATTGCTGAAAACTTCCCCAATCTGAGGAAGGAGATAGTCTCTCAGGCCATGGAGGTGCACAGATCTCATAACACAAGGGACTCAAGGAGGACAACACCAAGACATATAATAACTAAAACAGCAAAGATCAAGGATAAGAACAGACTATTAAAAGCAACCAGAGAGAGAAATAAGATCACATACAAAGGAAAACCCATCAGGCTATCATCAGACTTCTCAGCAGAAGGGAGTGGCATGATATATTTAATGCAATGAAGCAGAAGGGCCTCCAACCATGAACAGTTTATCCGGCAAGATTATCATTTAAATTTGATGGAGGGATTAAACAATTTCCAGATAATCAAAAGCTGAGAGAATTTACCTCCCACAAACCATCTCTACAGTGTATTTTGGAGGGACTCCTATAGATGGAAGTGTTCCTAACGTTAAATAGCTGTCACCAGAGGTAATAAAAAGGGATAGACAAAGAGTACAGAATATGATACCTAACATATAAAGAATGGAGGAGGAAGAAAAGGAGGGAAAAAAAAGGAACCTTTAGATTGTGTTTGTAATAGCATACTAAGTGAGTTAAGTTAGACTCTTAGATAGTAAGGAAGTTATCCTTGAACCTTTGGTAACCACGAATCTAAAGCCTGCAATGGCAATAAGTACATACCTATCAATAATCACCCTAAATGTAAATGGTCTGAATGCACCAATCAAAAGACATAGAGTCACTGAATGGATAAAAAAACAAGACCCAACTATATGCTGCCTACACGAGACTACTTCAAACCCAAAGACATACACACACTAAAAGTGAAGGGATGGAAAAAGATATTTCATGCAACTAATAGGGAGAAAAAAGCAGGAGTTGCAGTACTTGTATCAGACAAAATAGACTTCAAAACAAAGAAAGTCACAAGAGATAAAGAAGGACATTACATAATGATAAACGGGTCAATCCAACAAGAGGATATAACCATTATAAATATCTATGCACCCAACACAGGAGCACCTATATATGTGAAACAAATACTAACAGAATTAAAGGAGGAAATAGAAAGCAATGCATTCATTTTAGGAGACTTCAACACACCACTCACTCCAGAGGACAGATCAACCAGACAGAAAATAAGTAAGGAGACAGAGGCATTGAACAACACATTAGAACAGATTGACCTAGTAGACATCTACAGAACTCTACACCCAAAAGCAGCAGGATACACACTCTTTTCAAGTGTACACGGAACATTTTCCAGAATAGACCACACACTAGGCCATAAAAAGAGCCTCAGTAAATTCAAAAAGACTGAAATTCTACCAACCAACTTCTCAGATCACAAGAGTATAAAACTAGAAATAAATTGTACAAAGAAAACAAAAAGGCTCACAAACACATGGAGACTTAACAACATGCTCTTAAATAATCAATGGATCAATGACCAAATTAAAACAGAGATCAAGCAATATATGGAGACAAATGAAAACAACAGCACAATGCCCCAACTTCTGTGGGATGCAGCAAAGGCAGTTCTAAGAGGAAAGTATATAGCAATCCAGGCCTATTTAAAGAAGGAAGAACAATCCCAAATGAATAGTCTAAATTCGCAATTATTGAAACCGGAAAAAGAAGAACAAATGAAGCCCAAAGTCAGCAGAAGGAGGGACATAATAAAGATCAGAGAAGAAATAAATAAAATTGAGAAGAATAAAACAATAGAAAAATTAATGAAACTATGAGATGGTTCTTTTTTTTTATTAAGGTATTATTGATATACACTCTTATGAAGGTTTTACATGAAAAAACAATGTGGTTACTACATTTACCCATATTATCAAGTCCCCACTCATACCCCAATGCAGTCACTGTCCATCAGTGTAGTGAGATGCCACAGATTCACTGTCATGAGCTGGTTCTTTGAGAAAATTAATTTTTTAATTTAACTGTGCCTCTAAACAAAATGATACCACAAAGAGGCAACTAGACAAATCCAGACTATGGGTCTTGCCTGCAGTTCAAAAGACTGATTGCCAAGGCTTTCTTCCTGGAGGCAATTTCTGGACCTAAATGAAGTTGAGGGGGAACCAAAAGAGCCCATCAATCACTCTGAGTTGAGGAGGCAGATAACAAGAGTTCAGGGAGGCTGAAGAAGCTAGAACTTGTGGGGCAGAGGAAGGAAACCCCACAGAAAAAGAACTCCAGAAAATCTGCAGTGTCCTCTTGAATCTTTGCTAAGTATTTGGCAACACATGCATACTGAAAGGCAACACATGCATACTGAAACTTCACAAAGTCAAGTGTAATCCGACTGATTCCCACAGTCACAAGCAGGAAGACATTCAAGCCACACCAAGTCAGAGTGGAGAGTCCTTGGTGATCACTGGGATATTCACTGGAGACCCCAGAGGGTTCACCCCTTAATACGGGGTTGAATTGTCCTTGAAATGAAGGTTACTCTATATCCACAATAGCAAGACTTAAAAACAAACCTCAAAAAGGTGAAACTGACCAGCAGGCCACTTAACTGTCTGCCAAAACAAAGCCAAAAAACTCATTCAAAGAAAGACAACAAAAGCCAGACACCCATCCAACACCCAACGAAAATTTACCAGATGTGCCACCAAACCAAACACCCCAAACAAACCATATTAAGAGAAAAGTAGGTTAATAGGAACAAACCTGGAAATGACAAATGGAACTAGAAGACAAGGACATTAAAACTGCTAAAACGACTTAAAGGGAAACATGATGATAACAGCAAGAGAAATAGATATTTAAAAGAAAAAGAGGAACTCCTAGAGATGAAAAATACACCAAATGAAAATGTCACTATGTAATTAACAGCAGATAGAGCATGCAGAAGAAAAGAATCAGCTGAAAATTAAGACACAGCAACACAAACTATCCAAAATGGAACACACAGAGAAAAAAAGACAGAAAAAAATTAACAAAGCATCAGTAACCTTTGGGACAGTATCAGAAGGTGTAACATACATGTAATTGGAGTGCAGGTAAAAAAGAGAGGGGCCAGATAATTATTTTAAGAAATAAGGTGAAATTTTTTCCCAATTTTATGAAAAGTATAAATCCAGAGATCCAAGAATCTGAACAAACCAAGCAGGTTAAAAACAAATACATAAAGGTAAAACCATAAGAAGGCACATCATAATCAAACTGCTGAGAACCACTAATAAAGAATGACTGTCAGAAACTATGAAAGCCAGAAGACTATGGAATGACATTTTAAAAATACTGGGGGATATAATTGTAGATTAATGATAACAAAATAAATTATTAAAAAAAATACTGGGGGAAAAAATCAGCTTGCATTTCCATATGCATGAAAATATCCTTAAAAATAAAAATGAAAAAGGAATATTTTCACATAGGCGAGGAGGAAAGAATTTAACACTAGTACACCTGCATGACAAGAAATGTTAAAGGAAGCTCTTATGGTGGAAAGACAATATCAGCTACAAATCTGGATATATTATCAAGAAATGGAAGAGCATAGGAAATGACAGATATATGGGTAAATATAAAAGACTTCTGTTTTCTCACTTATAAAATTTCCTTAAAAGGTAACTGACTAAAGCAAAAATAATGTACTATGAAGTTTACAATGTACACAGAGATAAAGTATATGGCAAAAATAGCACAAAGAATGGAAAACAAGGGAAGTATAGAGTCTTATATGTGAAGAGGTATAATATTACACATCTGTATAACAGACTGTAGATAAAATGCATATTGTAGACTGTGATAAATGAAAAAGATAAACCCTAGAATTGTGTGCATGTGCCACACAGTGCAGTTAATAAACCAATAGTGGAGATAAAATGGAGTACTAAAAAATACTCAATAATTCAACCAAAGGTGGTAGGAAAAAATTTAAAAAGAAACAAAGCAAGTTGGTACAAAGAGAAAACAAAGAGCAAGATGGGAGATTAAAATCTAACTACACTGGACTTCCGGGAAGATGGCAGCGTGAGCAGGGAGGCAGAAATCTCCTCCCAACACTATATTTATCTACAAAAACACAGCAAATACATCTATTCCTAAAAGAGAGACCAAAATACACAGGAAAGCGCACAGCATGCAGCGACACCCAAGAGGACTCGGCACCCCAAGAGGCGGGTAAGATACGGAGCCGCGACCCGGCGGGACCCGAGCCCTCCCCCACCCCAGCGCACTGGCGGGAGGAGAGGATTCAGAGCCGGGAGGGAGTGGAAGTACACCCCGCGAAGTAGCCAGCCCTGGTGATCTTCCCGGGGAGCGCTGACCCACATCGTGCAGTGCAGCCGAGATTGGAGAGACAGAGGGGCAGGATCTGAGCGGGGAACGCACCAGGGTGCTTGCAGCCGGCTCCCGGGAAGGAAAAATAAAAATAAAAAGGCGCGCTTTCGTCAGCGGTCTTAAAGAGACAGGAGCCCAGCGGAGGAGCCGGATCGCCCCAGCACACTCAGCCCAGCAGGCTGGGAGTCCTGGGGAGTTTCAGACGCCTTAGTTGGCGACTGAGGAAGCGTAGCCATACTTACACTTCTCACTGAGATCAACAGCCTCCTATTCGTTCCCACCCCTGCCAGAACGATAAAGGGCCCTGCGGAGCGGTGCAGGCACGGCTGCGGAATAGTGGGGCAATAGTGCCACCTACAGCATTCCCACAGAATCTACATCTGGTGGGCGTTTCTTCTGTTTTCTTTTGTTTTTTCTTTTGTTTTTGTTTTTTCTTTTCTTTCTTTTTTCTTTTTTTCTTTCTTTCCTTCTTTCTTCTTTTTCTCTTTTTTTTTCTCTTTTTAAAGTCTTAAAGAGCCCAGCTGACATACGTGGCAACTACCAGTGACCAATTCTATAGCCATGAAAAGACAGAGGAATATGGTTCAGACCAAAATCAACCAGACAACCCAAGAGAGGGAGCCTGAACAGATGGAAATGCACAGTCTTCCTGAAAAAGAATTCAGAATAAAAGTCATAACCATGCTGATGGACCTACAGAGAAATGTGCAAGAGGTGAGGGAGGAAGTGAGGGAACTGAGGAAAGACACTGCAGAAATCAGACAAGCGATCTATGGGCTTAACAGCAGACTGGATGAGATGCAAGAGACTGTTAATGGAATAGAAATCAGAGAACAGGAATACAGGGCAGGTGAGGAAGAGAGAGATAAAAGGATTTCTAGGAATGAAAGAATATTAAGAGAACTGTGTGACCAATCCAAACGGAACAATATTCGCATTATAGGAGTACCAGAGGAAGAAGAGAGAGAAAAAGGGATAGAAAGTGTCTTTCAAGAAATAATTGCTGAAAACTTTCCCTCGCTGGGGAAGGAAGTAGTCTCGCAGTCCACCGAAGCTCATAGATCTCCCAACACAAGGGACCCAAGGAAGACAACACCAAGACACATAATAATTAAGATGGCAAAGATCAAAGATAAAGACAGGGTATTAAAGGCAGCTAGAGAGAGAAAAAAGATCACCTACAAAGGAAAACCCATCAGACTATCATCAGACTTCTCAACAGAAACCTTACAAGCCAGAAGAGAATGGCATGATATATTTAATGTTATGAAACAGAAGGGCCTCGAACCAAGAATATTGTATCCAGCACGATTATCATTTAAATATGATGGAGGGATTAAACAATTTCCAGACAAACGAAAGTTGAGAGACTTTGCCTCTCATAAACCACCACTACAGGATATCTTAAATGGACTACTCTAGATGGAAGCACACCTAAGGCTAAAAAGATGTCACCAGAGAAAATAAAATCATAGCAAAGAAAGCAGACCATCCAAATACTAACTAAAGGCAAAGAATAAAACACCTAGTATAGAAAGAATGGAAGAGGAGGAATAAGAAGGGAGAGAATTAAAGAAACATCAGACAGTGTTTACAATAACTTAACAAGAAAGTTAAGTTAGATTGTTAGATAGTAAAGAAGCAACTCTTGAACCCTTGGTAACCACGAATCTAAAGCCAGCAATGGCAATAAGTACATATCTATCAATAATCACCCTAAATGTAAATGGACTGAATGCACCAATCAAAACACACAGAGTAACAGAATGGATAAAAAAGCAAGACCCATCTATATGCTGCCTACCAGAAACTCACCTCAAATCCAAAAGATATACACAGACTAAAAGTGAAGGGATGGAAAA
>JAVSCE010011256.1:0-19242 GCA_032199065.1 Smutsia gigantea
ACTAATAGTGAGAAAAAAGCAGGAGTTGCAGTACTTGTATCAGACAAAATAGACTTCAAAACAAAGAAAGTCACAAGAGACAAAAAAGGACATTACATGATAAAAGGGTCAGTCCAACAAGAGGATCTAACTATTACAAATATCTATGCACCCAACACAGATCACCTACATATGTGAAACAAATACTAACAGAATTAAAAGGGGAAATAGAATGCAATGCATTCATTTTAGTAGACTTCAACACACCACTCACTCCAAAGGACAGATCAACCAGACAGAAAATAGAGACAGAAGCACTGAACAACGTATTAGAACAGATGGACCTAATGGACATCTACAGAACACTCCATCCAAAAGCAACAGGATACATATTCTTCTCAAGTGCACATGGAACATTTTCAAGAATATATCATATACTAGACCATAAAAAGAACCTCAGTAAATTCAAAAAGATTGAAATTGTACCAACCAGCTTCTCAGACCACAAAGATATGAAACTAGAAATAAATTACACAAAGAAAACAAAAAAGCCCACAAACACATGGAGGCTTAATAACATGCTCCTAAATAATCAATGGATCAATGACCAAATAAAAACATAGATCAAGCAATATATGGAGACAAATGAAAAAAATAATTCAACACCACAAAATCTGTGGGATGCAGTGAAGGCCATGCTAAGAGGGAACTATATTGCAATACAGGCCTACCTCAGGAAAGAAGAACAATCCCAAAGAAACAGTCTAAAATCACAATTAATGAAACTAGAAAAGAAAGAACAAATGAGGCCCAAAGTCAGTAGAAGGAGGGACATAATAAAGATTAAAGCAGAAATAAATAAAATTGAGAATAAAACAATAGAAAGAATCAATGAAAGCAGGAGCTGGTTCTTCAAGAAAATAAACAAAATAGATAAACTCCTACGCAGACTAATCAAGAAAAAAGGAGAATCTACAAACACAAAAAGAATCAGAAATAAGAAAAGAAAAATCACTATGGACACCACAGAAATACAAAGAATTATGAGAGAATACTATAAAAAATTATATGCTAACAAACTGAATAACCTACAAGAAATAGACAACTTTCTAGAAAAATACAACCTTACAAGGCTGACCCAGGAAGAAACAGAAAATCTGAATAGATCAATTATTAGCAAAGAAATTGAACTGGTAATCAAAAATCTACCTAACAACAAAACGCCTGGACCAGATGGCTTCACCACTGAATTTTATCAAACATTTAGTAAAGACCTAATACCCATCCTCCTTAAAGTTTTCCAAAAAGTAGAAGAGGAGGGAATACTCCCAAACTAATACCCATCATCTATGAGACCAACATCATTCTAATACCAAAAACAGGCAAAGACACCACAAAAAAAGAAAATTACAGACCAATACCCCTGATGAACATAGATGCAAAAATACTCAACAAAATATTAGCAAACCAAATTCAAAATTACATCAAAAAGATCATCCATCATGATCAAGTGGGATTCATCCCAGGGACACAAGAATGGTACAACATTCGAAAATCCATCAACATCATCCACTACATCAACAAAAAGAAGGACAAAAACCACATGATCATCTCCATAGATGCTGAAAAAGCATTTGACAAAATTCAACATCCATTCATGATAAAAACTCTCAACAAAATGGGTATAGAGGGCAAGTACCTCAACATAATAAAGGCCATATATGACAAACCCACAGCCAATATTATACTTAACAGTGAGAAACTGAAAGCTTTTCCTTTAAGATCGGGAACAAGAAAAGGATGCCCACTCTCCCCACTTCTATTCAACATAGTACTGGAGGTCCTAGCCACAGCAATCAGACAACACGAAGAAATAAAAGGCATCCAGATTGGCAAGGAAGAAGTTAAACTGTCTCTGTTTGCAGATCACATGATATTGTACATAAAAAATCCTAAAGAATCCACTCCAAAACTAATAGATCTAATATATGAATTCAGCAAAGTTACGGGATACAAAATTAATATGCAGAAATCTGGGGCATTCCTACATACTAACAATGAACTAGGAGAAAGAGAAATTAGGGAAACAGTTCCATTCACAGTTGCCTCAAAAAGAATAAAATACCTAGGAATAAACCCAACAAAGGAAGCAAAAGACCTATACTCTGAAAACTACAAGACACTCATGAGAGAAATTAAAGAAAATACCAATAAATGGAAACACATCCGGTGCTCATGGATAGGAAGAATTAATATTGTCAAAATGGCCATCCTGCCTAAAGCAATCTATGGATTCAACGCAATCCCTATCAAAATACCAACAGCATTCTTCAAGGAACTAGAGCAAATCATTCTAAAATTCATATGGAACCATAAAAGACCCCGAATAGCCTAAGCAATCCTGAGAAGGAAGAATAAAGCTGGGGGGATTATGCTCCCCAACTTCAAGCTCTACTACAAAACCACAGTACTCAAGACAATTTAGTACTGGCACAAGAACAGACCCATAGACCAATGGAACAGACTAGAGAGCCCTGATAAAACCCAACCATATATGGTCAATTAATATATGATAAAGGAGCCATGGAATACAATGGGGAAATGAAAGCCTCTTCAACAGCTGGTGTTGGCAAACCTGGACAGCTACATGCAAGAGAATGAAAGTGGATTATTGTTTAACCCCATACACAAAAGTCAACTAGAAATGGATCAAGAACCTGAATGTAAGTCATGAAACCATAAAACTCTTAGAAGACAACATAGGCAAAAATCTCCTGAATATAAGCATGAGCAACTTCTTTCTGATCGCATCTCCTCGAGCAAGGGAAACAAAAGCAAAAATGAACTCATTGCACTACATAAAACTAAAAGGTTTCTGTATGGCAAAGGACACCATCAACAGAACAAAAAGGCATCCTACAGTATGAGAGAATATATTTGTAAATGACATGTCCAACGAAGGGTTAACATCCAAAATATATAAAGAACTTACACACCTCAACACCCAAAAAGCAAATAACCCGATTAAAAAATGGGCAGAGGATATGAAGAGACAGTTCTCCAAAGAAGAAATTCAGATGGCCAACAGACACATGAAAAGATGCTCCACATCACTAATCATCAGGGAAATGCAAATTAAAACCACAATGAGATATCACCTCATACCAGTAAGGATGGCCAGCATCCAAAAGACTAAGAACAACAAATGCTGGTGAGGATGTGGAGAAAGGGGAACCCTCCTACACTGCTGGTGGGAATGTAAGCTAGTTCAACCATTGTGGAAAGCAATATGGAGGTTCCTCAAAAAACTGAAAATACAAATACCATTGACCCGGGAATCCCACTCCTAGGAATTTGCCCAAAGAATACAACTTCTCAGATTCAAAAAGACATATGCACCCCTATGTTTATTTCAGCACTTTTTACAATAGCCAAGATATGGAAGCAACCTAAGTGTCCATCAGCAGATGAATGGATAAAGAAGATGTGGTACATATACACAATGGAATACTATTCAGCCATAAGAAAGAAACAAATCCTACCATTTGCAACAACATGGATGAAGCTGGAGGATATTATGCTTGGTGAAATAAGCCAGGTGGAGAAAGACAAGTGTCAAATGATTTCCCTCATTTGTGGAGTATAACAATGCAGCAAAACTGAAGGAACAAAATAGCAGCAGACTCAGAGACTCCAAGAAGGAACTAGTGGTTATCAAAGAGGAGGAGTGTGGGAGTGCGGGTGGGGATGGTGGGAAAAGGGGATTGAGGAGTATTTTGTTTAGTACACATGGTGTGGGAGATCACAGGGAAAACAGTGTAGCACAGGGAAGGCAAATAGTGAATCTGTGGCATTTTACTCCACCCAAGGACAGTGACTGCATTGGGGTATGTGTGGGGACTTGGTAATATGGGTAAATGTAGTAACCACATTGTTTTTTCGTGTCAAACCTCCATTAGAGTGTATATCAATAATACCTTGATAAAAAAAAAAAGAAAAAAGAAATACAGACCACATATATATGTGGTCAATACAGTTGTTTCTCCAGGCCTGTAAATACACAAAAAGGAGAGCGTGAGATGCACTACAAATAACTGCCAGGCGCTCCATCTCCAGAAGGGAGCTAAGCATGGGGCTCAACAGGTCCATTTACATTTTGCTTGTGTACTTCTGTATCAGTTTATCTTTTAGAAAAGAAAATGTATGCATGTATTACTTGTGTAAACTTTTTTGAAATAATAACTATTTTTAACTGAGAACAAGTAAGGTTTCATTGCCACAGGCTCATGTGAAGACATGAGAATTCACAGAAACATTCCCAGAGTAAGGTCACCAGTAAATCACTGGAGAGCAGTCTGTGAGACTGCATTTGAGTTATTTCCCATGTAATAAGCATTGCCTCCTTTGTCTTCCCTTGGCCATGACATCCTCAGGACTCCAGTGATTCATGGCACCCATACTCCAGTTCGCTCCCCTCTATCCACAAAGAACTCTCTCTTTCAAGGTCCCCTTTTTGTCAACTTGGAGGGACAGTTTTGTTTGTTGTTTTGTTTGCTTTGTTTTGTTTTGTTTTGTTTTTGTTTTTGTTTTATCTTGGAGGGACAGTTTTGTTTCACCCAAAAGGGTAAAGGACGAGTTTCCTAGGTAGACCATTTTCAATTCTGTTTATTCTAAAGGTTAGCTGTTACAAAATGTCAGAAAAGGAAAATTTGGTTGTAAAACAGCAGCTAAAACTTAGACAGCATTAACTCTATGCCAGTTATTGCTTCACGTGACCCTATGGAGTAGGTACTACTACCACTTTACAGACAGAAGGGCCGGAGAGCCAGAGAAATCATGTACCCAAGGACAATGTTAGTAAATGATAAAGCTAGGCTTCACCCCCAGACAGCTGGGCCCAAGCTCTTAGCCACTGTGCTGTATTGCCTCTCTGAAGCCCTGTGGACAAGCTGGGAGGGTCCTCTGGTGAGTATACACCACAAATTACTCGTGTAGCCCTGCTAATGAGGCGAAAGCCAGCCCCTTGTGGACCCCAGAGCCAATGTGTATCACTATTTGCAAGTGTTGGACTCAAAATATGTCAGGATCAGAGCAAATTTCTAGAAATCTTATTTCTAGAAATTAAGTTCAAAGCACACATTCTATCAAGAATGAGTAAGATCCTCTTTGTATACAAAGTACAACTCATTACTCAACCCCCACTTGATCTTCACCCTCCCAAGAATGGAAAAAAACATCCCATCTCTCTGCTACTGAAAAGGCATGTGAAATGAAAGCTCCACAGGGGCTGAGACTTCGTGTATCATGCACTGCTCTTTCCACAACACCCAGAGCCGTGCCTGTCATGGAACAGCGGTTCAGTAAGTATGAAAATGACTGACTCTGCACAGACACCAGGATTTTGCTGCTCTAAGTTTACAATAAAATTAGTATAACTCATTTCTTAGCCAAACGACCAGGAACCACCGCCACCCTTCTACAGGACAGCCCAGGGGACCCCTTCCCTACCTTTCGCAGTCGATAGCCACAAAGCTGTCCCTCTTCTGCACCCACCAAGTAGAAGAAGATGGAAGAGGCGAGCTCATGCAACTGTCGCAAGACATTCCGAGTGGCTGGGAATGCTGTCACCTTGAAAACCCCAAACAGCACAGGAAAACAGTTAAAGGAAAAGGAATCTCTAAGCAGAGTTTCTCAAGACTCATTACTGTTTGCCATCACAGAGCACCTTCTTAAGTATGAAACAGCAAATCTTAAAACAGTTACTGAACTCAGGGCTTAACCCCGGTTCTGCTAAGAGCTTAACCTGTGTTCTCCCAAGTGCAACAGGAGCAATCCTCTTGCTCCCAGATGTCCTGACTGCAGACAGCTCCCACGCCTGGTCCTCTTACTGCTGACTGACCACCCCTCCCCCACGCACACCCACTTGGATGTTCTCCAGCCACCCTGAAGATGTCGTACCTTGTACTCATCATCTATCAACAGGAGCACCTTGGCATAGTCTTGATCCATGATGGGGAGAAGCAAAGACTGCAAGATGGGGCGTTTCAGCACTGGGGGAGCCACCTGACTCCACTTCCCAAAAATGGGATTGAAGACATAGAGAGAACTCAGTCCCGTCTCCTGAAATGGGAAAACTGTCAGGCTTCACCAACATGAAATTAATGCAAATCCTAAGGGTAAATCTGGAAAGCTGGGGCTTCAGCTCAATGGGGTCAGATTGCCTAGTTTCTGCCACCTTTGTGGAAGACAGTCTTGCCTGAAAGTGAATGGTCCCCAAGGCTAATGTATCAGAAGAAAAGCAGTCAAACTGCCTCTGGCTCCAAAGCTAACCCAGAACTGGACATGCCAAGGAAGAAATAAAACAATCAAGTTCAGCAACCAATTCAGCAAGTCTAGGGCAGCCATTCCAGCTAAATGTCTACCAAGCCCCCTTTCTAATAAGGCTAGAATGTATCCACACAAAAAAAAATCCATCTAATTTTGGAAGATATAAATAGCTTTGTGTCCCATGCCCCCTCATCTAGAGAAAACAGCTGTTTAGCTACTGACAGCTGCCTGTTTATGAAGGAGAGTTGCTTTACTACAGATCTGGTAAGTTCACACCCATCTTACAGTCAATTCCCCATCAGTCCTGGAGGACTCCTCTACTCAGGCCAAAAAAACAGAACACAAAGAGCTATTACAGAATTCCAAAGGCCGAGGAGAAATTTACACCACAAAACACCCAAAGGCCACACCCACTTTGGCTCAAATCAGAGGTGGCCACCTCACCTTGTCCTTTACCAGAAGGGTGCACTGCGGTGGGTGGGGGAAATGGGCAGTGGTCCTCTGGACCATCAGTTTAAAGGAGGAGTCTGGCTTGACACTGGGGAGGTATTGTTTCCACAATATGGTGCCAGAGCTGCTCTCAATGCCAAAAAGCTGCAAGATAAACACATAATTGGCTTACTACTAGAAAGACACACCAAAGAACTGATTCTATTCTTGAAAGTTAGACCCAAAGGCTTTTTGTTTCCCACTCCAGGAACCTCAGAAGGCATGGTACCTGGGGCTTAAAACCTTCTCACCTTGCCTGAGGCTGTCACCATCACCATCATCTTCTGGAGGTTAAATTCATCTCTGGCAAGGGTGTCCATGTTGATCTCATTCTTAATCTGACTTCGGGGCTTCCGAGCATCATAAAACATTTTCCAGAGGTGAGAAGTCCACGCTTGCAACAGGATGAGCTGGGACGAGAGGCGTTTCAGGAACATCCCCAGCAAGCCGTCTGGTGTCAAGGAAAAGGTAATGCAGCTGAGCCTCACCCCTCAGCAGACGAGGTGTTCCCAGCAAGGGGTACTTGCTTCTGGTAGTGAGGGCTCTCTCCCTCTCCTGTGCGGCAGTCAAGCCCAAGGGCCAGTCTGTGTCTGAAGTCAACAGTCTCACACTCAGGTACAGCCATGCAGAAACTTCCCAACCCTACTTACCTGGTTCTTAGTACTTCACCTGCCTGTAATCTTGGAATAAGAGACTAAGAGGTCAGGGATCAGCCATGCAGGACACAGCCATGCTGTGAATGTCTCCACCATAGCCCCACCACATCCAGAATGGCCAGAGGAAGGCTCTGGGTGCCATGACAAACCAGAAGAGGGAGGGGTATGGAGGGGCAGGGGTGCAGATGTATGTGTATCATGAATGAGCACTTCCATTTCCCACTACTTTATTCCTACTCTGCAGCTGCTTACCCTGCACCCAACAGACCTCCTTGCAACCAATTCCCAGGGTTAGCACTCATTCTTCCTCTGACCCCAGCATGTGGCTCCCACCCTCAAATCTCCTCCATGGGGTAGATTTGGTCACTGAAGCAAGGGAGCACAAGTAAAGAGCCTGACCTCTGGAGTCCGGCAGACCTAGATTAAGAACACAGCTCTGCTACTTACTGGCTGGGGACCTTAGCAAATGTACTTAATCTTCTGGCCTCTGCTTCCTCATCTATGAAATGGCATGTAACCTGCTGGGCTGTTACAAAGATCAGATCATATGATGAACATAAAGGATTTTTGCACAGTGGCAAGTGCTCACTGAAAAGGAAGAGTGCCTTTGTTTATCCCATTTTCCATCAGTCTCAGCTCAGGGAAGAGAGAGAGGTGAGAGGCAAACAGGACAAGGCACGGGCATAGCAGTCCACGCACACACAGTAGGTGCCTCGTTGATGCAAAGCAGGAAAAACAAAGCGTTAACCAAAAACTAGCCATGTGCACAGGCAACAAGCAACAAGGCAGCAGAAAGCAGATTTTACCTTGAATTGCTGGATCCAGGCAGCAGAAATAAATAGTAAAATCAAATTAATCCTCAGCTTAAGAAAACCTGCAATGCCTAGCAGGGTGCCTGGCCCAGAGTAGGCCCTCAATAAATACCTATTGGACAATGAGACGAATGGACAGAAGGGAGAGAGGGGGAAACAGGACTGAATCAGGGCAGAGTGAACCAAGTTCCTCCCAGGCCTGGGCTGTGGCAGGCCTGTGAGGGCACTGGCCTGTTACCACCATAATGGAGCAATCCAGTCCTTGTCTCTAGAAAAGTGTGGCTGTTTCTTTGGGAACAACGTGCAGTGGAAGACCCAGTGCCTGACAGATCTGAGATACTCAGGAATGCTGGCTATTACTACACTAAGTTAAGCCTCTTCTTCCTCAGGATCTTTCCCTGGAGGGATTCAGAGTCCGCTCCTTTCAGAAAAAAGAATGGCTACATAAACCACAGGGCCGTGAACGAGCTGGAGAACAGACTGGCACAAGCGGCGCCCAGGGAGCCAGGAATGCCACAAGGCGACACCGCTTATGGGCCAACTAACAAGCCCACTGCCAGTGCAGCCCCGCCAGCAATGCTGCTGTCCCGACTCTGCCGTTCGTACCTGCCTTCTTGCCAAATTCTCCTTCCAGCTCCGCCTGCGCCCCAGTCAAGGGGAGATCCACCATCTCTAGGCACACCACCTCGGCCAGCGACTCCTCACGGCTCCACAGCACCACCTTCCCTGCTAGAGAAACCAGGGTTACAAAAGCTAAGCCAGTCTCCTCCATCTTCTGCAGGGACCCTGCCAGGTGGCTCAGGAATCCACCTGCAGCTCTTGTGTAAAAAAGAGAAATGGTAGAAGCAGGGGCCTAGATTCACCAGGTTAAGTGAGGAAAGTTCTGTAACTCAGGTCACAAAATTGTTATAACCTGGGTTACAGAAGGCTGAAGAATTATTGGAAAGCAGAGGACACATGGCTCTAAAAAAATTACTCAGGGTATAGTCTGCTGAGTCTTTCTCAGAAACATGTTCACAGCCCCCAAAATATAGTCTGATTGGGACTCACGGAAAGGCCTGAAAAAAAAAAATGGGGTTGGATGAGGCCCGCTCACCCAGCTGCTGCAGGAAAAGCAGCAAATGATCTTCTGTCTGTACCAAGGCCCGGTAGCCCACGGAGTCATCCTTCTTCAAGAATACCTGGATGTACATCTGTAAGCCCAAGAGTTGAGACCCAGTCAGCAAGAATCCTAATGCCTCTCAGCGCACCAGACCCCAAGATTCAAAGCATTAGGAGTTGTTAGAGGTCCAGGTCATGGCATTATTTGATGTCTAAACAATACAGCTATTACCTGGACTCTGGTAAGATACCATGTTATTCTCGGAGCCAACACAACCGCGATGCTAGGCTCTAGCTCAGACCTTCCACAGAGGAATGTAAGTGCTTCCCCAGCACCAAGTCATTCACTCCACTCCAAATGTCCCGCAAAGTAAGCAGGCCAGGATTAGGCTTTCTACTTTGGAGATGAAACCATGGCCCAGAGAGACTGAGGAACACAACTAAAGCGTAGAGGCAATGTTGACAGTGATTAAGAGCACAGGCTGTGGGGTCAGCAACCTCTTACTAGCTCTGTGGCTCTTAGAAGGGTCCTGAATCTCACCAGGTGCAGCTCCCTCATTTATAAAATACAGCAGTGATAACCACTCCACAGGACCGTTGGGAGAGCTAAATCAGTTTGTGCGTGATCAAAGAACTTCATACGCACCTCGCCCAGCACCTGGCATAAATGGTGCCCATACTGCTAACTTACACCCGTGTCCAGACAGCCCTCACCAGGACCCATGACTGTGACCAGGCCCTAAGGAAAGGAGGCCCATGCTAGAAGCCCACAGGATGGGACCTGAAGGCAAAGGCTCTGACTCACCCGCTCTGGCCGAGAGCCACTCTGCTCCAGGCTGAAGGTGATGGTGGTATCCAGCAGCCGCCGACCTGTCTCCACTAAGTAGAGGTTAATGGTGTAGGTCTGGTTGAAGCAAGCCAATG
Source organism: Smutsia gigantea (assembly GCA_032199065.1). Classification (NCBI taxonomy): domain Eukaryota; kingdom Metazoa; phylum Chordata; class Mammalia; order Pholidota; family Manidae; genus Smutsia; species Smutsia gigantea. Next base: position 10,289 of record JAVSCE010011256.1, read on the forward strand.
AGTCCTATGGGTACAGACAGACAGGTCAACTAGGGAGTCCCCCCGTCAAAGCAAAGTCCAACAAAGGAAGTTCAAGATTCGGGGCAAATACCCTAGAGAAGCACCCAGGCAAAGACAGGAAATACATGTGAAGGAGAATAAAAAAGAAAGCAAAGTCTTAAAGCAGAAATAAAGTAACTGAGTAAATAAATAAAACCACACTTGTTTCAGAAGGAAGCCAGTACAGTATTGAGGAGACTTCTCAAGGAGACTAAGACTGTAAGCAAGGACATCCACGGCCCTTTGGAAATGCTTAGGAGACAGAAGCCAGAGCAGAAACCTGTGCCAGGGTTCCACACTCTGCTCCCAGGCAACTGCTCAGATTACCACAGCACCAGCCAGTATCCCAAAGGAAATGGGGAAATTGAGGCCCAGAGGAAAAAGTAGCTGAAACAGATTCTAGGGATCCTGCTTCCTAGTCTCCCAACCAAAAGCGATCAAGAGAAATATGACTTAACAGAACCTAGAAACCCTATTTGAGGCTGGGAACTATTGGAAACCTGCTCATAGCCTTAGCTGCTTCTGCAACTTCCCTGGATGGCCTCCCATGTATCCCTGCCTGATGCCATGCCCTACCTGTGGACTGGACTTCTCCACAAAGCTCCCCATTGACCCATCCTCCAAATTGCTAGGTTTCTGCTAGAGAAAAGAGAAAGACAGAAGGAGAAAATTCAGCCAAAGGGTCACTTCCCAATCACCAAAATGGAGCTTTTGCTTCTGTCTTATCAGCACTTGGGAGGCCGTCATTTCTCATTCCTGCCCACGAAGCCTCTGCAACCCTTACCAGCCCCAGGTGAAAGTGAGGTCATTATATTAGGGTCCCATTCCTGGGGACCAAAGAGGAGGGCAGAAAGCTCTATAGATGTGAGAACCTACTTCCCAACAGCCTCCTGTCCCAGGTTCAAAGTCACCAGGCCAATATGCCCAGACTTTTGGTTCTCAGGGCTCCTGGCAAAAGGAAGGAAAACCTCAAGTGCTGAGTTACTGTCAGTGCTCACCGCTTCATTCCGACACGTCATGACTGCAGCCACCGTCTTCTCCCCCGTGGTGGCAAAGCTCACCAGGGAAGTCTGCAGGATAGAGTACAGTGTCAGCTCTTAAAAGGGGCCTGTGCTAGCCAGCAAGCATTAGAGAAGGTCACCTCTACAGGGAAATCCCTTGGCCGTGGAGTTGAAAGTGCTCGCAACTGTGGAGCATAACAGACAGGGCATTTGAGAGTAGAGAGAGGCCCCAGTTCCACCCACAGCTGAAAACAGGCCTCTTCCCTACCTCCAACCAGACACAGGTCAATCCTAAGCCCCACACTGCTCTTAGTATGTACAGGGAAGCTCTAGTTAACTTCCCCACTTTCCTGTGAACTCAGAGGAAGGAGCGAGTCTTACTCTAAAGATCCTTTGTAACTCTCAGAAGAAAAGGTATTCCACTTCTGCTTATGGCTACCCCTCAAATCAACTATGGAAAGATGTCTTCTATCTTCAGCAAATACCTCCAATTCAAAGGCAGTGCTTGCTAGCACCCATGTCTTAGCTAGAACCCCCTTAATCCTAGCAAAATATGCTGCCTGCAGTTACCTGTGGGAAGTCTTTTAGCAGATTCAGGACCCCATGACGATAGTGCAGCAGAGCATAGTGGCTTGGGGACAACTGTAGGAAGAACTGGGCCCGAGAGGGATCCGCTGGGCTGGGCTGTGTGGGCAGGACCCGGGGTTGGAATCCACTTGCAAATTCTAAGTCAAGAGACTGGAAGGCAAAGAGAAGGATTAGGGCTAGAAGTAGTCGAGTCACTGAGCCATCCTGGCTTTGCACCCTCCGCCCCACTTTGCAGCAGAAGTATGTAGACCATGGTATGTGGCTGCAGAAGCTCCCATTCAGGTTCTCCAAAGAGGAGAGTGGCCCACTTCTCTATACACCAGTTCGGCCAGAGGCCTGACCTTCTCCCAATGGCTGCCACAGTCCAAGAAGCAAACAGTGACACTGGGTGACTTTTCTAAGCAACAAAGGTGATGCCTCAGGCTGGGGTGGGTGGCACTGGTCTCTCACCTGCAGTGAGATCTGCTGCAACTCCCACTCCGTCTCCAGGGCCAAGGTTTGGAGGGACCGTGAGCCCGGGTCAGGGCATACCAGGACAGCCTCATCCACCACAGCACAGGATCCAGTGAGACTTTGCAGCCAGGGAGTCGAAACCCTGACCTGAGGGAGAGACATCATTACAGAAGGCTTTTAGGACTTTTGCATTTCCCTCTCAACTCATCAGCAAGGTCACCACCAGATCCCACTGGAAGGCCTACACTCAAAGGTTCCTCATGGTTGTTTCCAAAGGAGTTCTTCCCATCCCTCCCAACCTCCAAAGAACTCCAAAGCTGGAGAAAATCAGGATTTTCTTTCTGGTCCCTGGAAATATAAACCAGGTCATTTTTAATATCTGACACTTCAGATAAGCATTTCTCTACTCTACTTGTCATATAAGGTTTCCTGTAATTATTTCACAATATTATCTTGTAAGTTACTGGCAGACAGTGATGAATAGATCTATGCAATTTTTAAGCCATCCCAGGAGAGCCCCACGTGCAAATGTAAGGGCTTTAGATAAATGCCTGATGAGGAGAAAGCAGCCTCCAAGTGACCAGAATCAGGCTTTTGTATCTGCCCCACCAAGTTCCCTGGTCCCCACTGCAAAGAAGACTCTATCTATTCCCCTCCACAATTCACAAGGCTTCTCATGCCAGATGCCTGACCCTACCTGCTGAACAATCTCTCCATCCTCCACATTAAACTTGACAATGTTCACATGGCTGAAGGGCACGACTCCAAGGGCCCACACCACCCCAGAGCCATAAGAATACACCATCTGGTAATGGATGCTGTCACTAAGAGAGGGAAGAAAAAGTAGAGATTAAAGTTGTAGCCACAGGGTAGGACCATCCTCAGGGGTCCCCAGAAACAGGGCACTAGGTCCTTAGCCAGATGTCACAAACTAACAGTCCTCAAACAGGTTTTGTTTGGCTCAAAGTTAGTTTGTTTTAATAGGAATCAGTTGTCAACATTCCAAACTGAGATTTTGCATGTAAAAATCAGACTTCTATCTTTTCTTAAAAAGTAAGGTGTGGCGGGAAAAACAGTGTAGCACAGAGAAGGCAAACAGTGAATCTGTGTCATCTTACTACACTGATGGACAGTGACTGAACTGGGGTATGAGTGGGGACTTGATAATAGGGGTAAACGTAGTAACCACATTGTTTTTTCATGTGAAACCTTCATAAGAGTGTATACCAATAATACCTTAATAAAAAATTTTTAAAAAGTAAGGTGTGGCAACACTAGGCCACACCTGTCCATTCCTACAGGGCACCAATCAGAGGAGTAAGGCTGCTCCCTGCAGATAGGCCAGGCACACTGAAGAATGTGACAGTCCCCATTGGGCCTGCTTCGCATGGCTGCTATGCATTTGGTCCCATAGAAATTTGTATTTTAGGTCCCTGCTTAAACTTTGAAAAGGGCCACAGGTGATCTAGGCAGGTCCTTCCTTTCTCCCCTCCTTCCTCTTCCTCCCAGCTCTGATGCTTTCCACCACCAGGCCCTCTGGAAAGAATCTCCTACTCTGGGCTCTTCTTGAGTTGTTCTAATTCTTAGTATCAATGAAAAGCTCAGTTTGACTTAAACTAGAAGCCAAAAAGCCCAAAGTACTACGACCTTCAGAGAGTGAGTCACTCCCCCTGCTTGACTGGCTCTGGTGCCCAGTTCGGGTTTTCTCCTCACTGGGAAGGAAGCTCCCACAGTAGCACAGCCTCTGAGTTCAGACGCAGATCTAATGAGTCCAGCACACTACCCATGACGCCAGTGCCGACATCAGGTCAGCCTGGGCAAGGCAAATGCTTCAACCCTCGGGGAGGAAGAAGGGCTTTCAGCGAGCAGGACGAGGTGACTGTCTCCTGGTGGCAAGGCAGTCTTACCTCTCTGGGAGATGTTCCGCCCACTTCAGATGCCCACTGGAGAGGTGATGGAGGGCAAGGGTGGTCTTCTTCAGGACTGCGAGGTACCTCACTGACCCCTGCAGGCCTACGAGCCCAAGGGCCTGGAAACTGAGCACAGGTACAGGGGTGAGCGCTGCCTGGCACCTCCAGAGAGAGCCCCAGGCTGGAGGAGACAATCCGAACGCTACCACTATGGCTTGGTGGGTAAGAAGACAGGCTTGGGGTCAAATGCATCAGGATCCCAATCCTGGCTCTGCCTCTGATTAGCTGACCTGACAGTCTGCACTCTCAACCACTCAACCATACTGCTTCCCTGAAACCTCCTGAATCTCTTAAGGGCCGTTCCCTCCTTCCCCTGGGACTTCAGTGCAACCAGGCCAACCCTCTACTGTGGCTCCACCAGAAGTACTACCATTACTGGGGTTCACGCCTGCCTCCCCCAGCTGACAATGAGCTCCCTGATGACAGAAACTGTCCTACATTCATATGTGTGTTCCCACTACCTGGGAGCTCACCAAGTGTTCACCAAATGAATTACTATCAGAAGATGCATAAGCCAACACAAATGACCCTGTAATTTAAACAACCCAAGCCACGATATAACAGCTCAAGATGTTCTCTAAACAGAATTCAAACACTGAAAGTTGTATGTTATGTTCTCATATCTAGAATACTGAAATGCTCTCAAGTCATGAGGAATTAGGAGAAATCAGGAGAAGCACCCAAGTACAATAGTAAGCAGTGCACCTAGCACAGAGTTCTGCATCTAACAGGTGCTCAACAAATGCTGGCTGAGTAAACACATGCTCCACAACCTCAAGAACATCAAACCTTGGGTGTCTGATGCTCTTTGGCTCCTTAGTGGTCCCTAGGAAAAAAGCCATAAGGCCCCAAATTGCTGTCGATGCAATTCTGTGCCCCAGCAAAGCCCTGAACCAACATGACATACAGCTTCCTCCCCTCTACCTGCCACTGTCCAGGGTGGTCTCCCAGTTCAGGCCCCCGATGTTAGTCTCCCAGGAACGCATGATTCGACCTCCATTGGACACAGTGATTGCATCTGGAAGAGAAAAGATCATGGGGACATTATCTCCCAAACTGGTGCTCTGTAGCCTCCTGTCTGTGAGCAGTGGCTGCACTGCTGATATACGGGTGCAAATGGAATTTATTTGCGTATCTGTCCTCTCCTGTTGGGAGCACACTTTCTCCTTTCCCTGCCAGACCCAGTACAAAGGAAGCCAAGCAATTGGGAGACAGAACTGACACCCTGATAGAGACAAAGCAGGACTCTGCTTACCCTGTCCATGGAGCAGCATAGAATCCACAGCCCCCTCCGCCGTGCCCTTGTCAACATGACGCCACACTGAGAGACATAAGAATCCGACATTACTGTGAATCAGAGACAGGCATCCAAGAAGAGGGCAGGAGGGAACTGAAGAGGTCTTTGCTTGCAGAGCAGTGTCCAATTTTATTTTGAGGGAGAGGATTACAGCCTACTGGTGATGGTCCACCCCCGCTCAAGGGGTCATGAGGGGTGGAGGGGCTGGGAGGAGCCACCACCGTCCCATGCATCCCATCCCCACTACCACCCCGTCAAACACATAAACAATGGCAAAATCAATGAAATCCATACGATTCCCAAGAAAAAGAGTAATTATAAATTGTATTTCCATGATTTTAGTGCCTAAAATCATCCATAAAAGGAGCCAAGTAACTTAAGAGGGGTATCCAAAGCTTTGCTACAAAATAGAATGTGTTTTTTACAACAATACCGTATTAAGAATACTCAGTACTCAGGCTGAGGGAATAAACTACAAAGGCCAGTTATAGGAATATATTAAATATTCAAAGATGACATGACCTAAAAAAAGTAGGAGAATCCTGTAAGATGTGCATCTTTTGGCTGACTTGTCCCTAACTCGGGCATCAGCTGAGAAGACTTCTCAAGCCATAGGCCATCCTAGATTCACTGTGGTCAGCCATTCCATCCCAAGCTACAGAGTTCACTCACAGATCTCCCCAGTCCGAGAATTTAATGCTGCAATCACATTCTTCTCTGTGGCCACAACCAACTTCTTGGATCCAGGGGAAAATTCTAAGGAGGCAAACTTGAGCTTCCCAACATACTGCTGTCTCCTGAGGAAAAGAGTACAGGGAAGTGCAAGGGGCCAAAATCGCCACTGCAGAAAATGCTTTGGAAAAACAGCTGCACAAATACATGAGGTTATGACCATCCAACCTACCCTAGGACACAGGAGAAGTGTTTGTTTATGAGATCTGACCAAAAGCAAGATTTCTATGCACTGTGGTCAGAAGCAAACAGAACAAGAAGACAAAGTGCACCCCAATAGATGAGAAATACAACTTTCCTTCTAAAGGCAAGCACATATTTATCTCAAGTGACAACCCAAAGAGCATCTGGCCTAAATCCCACTGGAACAAACATTACAGTCCACTCTGCATTCCCCACTAGTAGGAGGAGAGACATCGTTGCACATGAGGGAAGAGTCACAAGCCCTGCTGTCCATGAGCAGATGATAAAACTGCCCCTTCTATTTTCACTGGCCTCTGGAGTAAAATTATGCAAAACTTCCAACAAACCTCCATAAATGGGGTCATGGCCCTTGTTCTTCACAGCCCTTTCTAGCCCACACCACGTTCAGGATCCATTTTACTCACTACTCAGACTTTCCTTGGACTATATGGGAATTCCCATCTTTTGAAAGTTCACATTTTGCCTCTTCGTTTTTACGCAAGACCCACGTTAGTAGTTGTTTTCACTAATTGAAAGAAATCTGAAGAGGTTTCTCACTTTTACAAAAAAAGGCATAAGGGAAAATAGCGTTCGGCATTTGTTTTGCAGTGAGCCGTTACAGAGGCAGCGTCCACCAAGAAGAGAGCGGCCGCACCAAGCTCCTTCCCCAACAGCGCAGCATCAAGCCACCATGTATTCTGAAGTGTGTCTGTGAGCATTTGTGCTTTATCTCAATTTCCCTTGTTCAAAATAAATTGTTAGCAATATGTGTCCTAAGAAAGCAGAAAAACCTATGAGAGGTTATTTTCTGGACATGAGAATGCTCAAAATTTTTCCATATAAATTAATGGTAACTACTTCTTCACTTTATGCCATTTCAGCATTAAGAAAGAAGAACACTCTACTTTCAGATAACGGGGGAAACCTATATCCCATCATGTCCAACCCTCCTACCTAAGTATACAGGGAATTTTCTATAGGAATACAGGAATATCCTAAGGAAACTATAAAATGACATACTACCAAGTAGACAGGAAGTGCTTGTACACTGCTGTTAATGAAGTAGTGCAATCTCTAACAAATTATACAGGACACTTACATTAATTTCTCTTGTAATATTGTTTGGTCTAATTTTTTTAAATAAAGAAGAAGCTAACCTGTTAGTAGAAAGACAGGGTTGTATGACATTTGACAGCTTCTACCTGTAATTTCACATACTTTATTCTCACTGTATCTACGGAACACTATGTATACAGGCTAAATATTATTACTCTCACTGTACAGGTAACCAAACCAAACTCCACTGAGATCAACTAATTGCTGTCCGAACTAGAATGCACAACTTAGGCTTTCTGATTCTAAATCCCATGCTCTCTTTTAAAATACTGTCATCTCTTATCTGGGTTATAAAAGTAATGCCGTCTCATTGTAGAAAATGTGAAAAATGCATGAAAGCATAGAAAAGAAAATCAAAAATGCCTAAAATACCACCATAAACTTTTTAATGTTTAATATAAACATGTTTTAAATATTTGTTAAATGTTTAAATGTAAAAATAAACCTTCCATTTATTTTCTAATTTGTAAGTTATAGATAACTAGAATCACCACATACACCGTATATGCGTAATACATACACTACATTGCAAGCAATTGCCCACATCATTAAAAATGTGACTTAGGTTGCATTTGCCACACTGTCTTATATCACATACTTATAGCCTGCCCCACTAGACTGAGCTCCTTCCCATCTCTGCATCCAACCACTGCAGCTGGAACAACTCTTGGCCCACGACAGGCACTCAGCAAATATGTGAGTCAATTTGTCTCACACGTAAAAGACTTCACATAGTAGCTATCTGAATTGGGATCTGAAATGAACATGGATAAACTGTTCTCTGAAGAGTAATGATAATGGGTAATATATACTGATGGCACTCAGTGAGCCACGAATTGCACTAATTTAAAGGAATTATCTCATTCATCCTTACAACTACTGTTAAGAGGTAATGGACTATTAATAAGCCCATTTTACAGAGTAAGAAACCCTAGCACAGAGCAGTTAAGCCACTTTCCCAAGATCACACAACCCTTAAGTGGCAAAATTGATATCCCAACAAAAGCAAGCCCACTCCAGGGCCTTAAGAAAGGGGGTAGGGGTAGGAGGTGAGTGAACGGGACCTCCTGGCTGATACGAGATTTGAGAGACCAAGTTCTGAGCCCAGGGCCGGGCTGGGCTAGAATCGAGATGAAAGAGGACTCAGTTCAGGACTCACTGAAACCCAAGCCCCTGATCACATGCCCAAGAGATAGCAATTCGAGAAGGAATGATACTTCCCTAAGGGCTGTCGACCTCTGACAACAGTGAATCAGAACCCTGACAGTAACAGGAATGGGGTCTGATAGGAGGGAGGAAGGAAGAGTGAGCTCTGACCAGAACCCCAAGCATGCTTGAATGTCAGGGCCGGCTTCACGGGCTTGCATACAGTCACACAGGGACCGGCTTAGAAGCGCCCCCAACGCCTGGTTTAAAGCTCTGTTATCGCCATCTTAAAACTTAACTTCTAAACAAGGGATCCCTCGTTTTCATTTTGCACTGGACCCCCCGCAAGTTATGCAGCAGGTCCTGCTGCACGGTGCACCCCTCCCTTTAGCAAGCACAAGGCAGGTACTCGGAAAATAGCCACACATT
>JAVSCE010011257.1:0-105690 GCA_032199065.1 Smutsia gigantea
AGGATGTGGAGAAAAGGGAACCCTCCTACACTGCTGGTGGGACTGCAAGTTAGTTCAACCATTGTGGAAAGCAGTATGGACGTTCCTCAAAAAACTTAAAATAGAAATACCATTTGACCCAGGAATTCCACTCCTAGGAATTTACCCTAAGAATGCAGCAGCCCATTTGAAAAGGACAGATGCACCCCTATGTTTATTGCAGCACTATTTACAATAGCCAAGAAATGGAAGCAACCTAAGTGTCCATCAGTAGATGAATGGATAAAGTAGATGTGGTACATATACACAATGGAATATTATTCAGCCATAAGAAGAAAACAAATCCTACCATTTGCAACAACATGGATGGAGCTAGAGGGTATTATGCTCAGTGAAATGTCAGGTGGAGAAAGAACAAGTGCCAAATGATTTCCCTCACTTGTGAAGAGTATAAAAGGAGCAAGAAAAAAAAACTGAAAGACAAAAGAGCACAGCAGCAGACTCACAGAGCAAGAACGGACTAATAGTTACCAAAGGGAAAGGGACTGGGGAAAATGGGCGGGAAGGGAGGAATGGGGAAAAAGGGACATTACTGATAGCAGTCCCTGCAATGTTGGGGGGGCACGGGGAGGGCAGTACAACTCAGAGAAGACAAGTAGTGATTCTATAGCATCTCACTACGGTGATGGACAGTGACTGTAATGGGGTTGGTGGGGGGGACTGATGAAGGGGTAGTTTAATAATCGTAATATTGCACATGTAATTGTAAATTAATGATAATAAAATAAATTATATTAAAAATAAAAAAAATAAATAAATAAACTACCCCTTCATCAGGTCCCCCCCACCAACCCCATTACAGTCACTGTCCATCAGCGTAGTGAGATGTTACAGAATCACTACTTGTCTTCTCTGAGTTGTACTGCCCTCCCCGTGCCCCCCCAACATTACATCTGCTAATCGTAATGCCCTTTTTTCCCTCTTATCCCTCCTTTCCCGCCCATTTTCCCCAGTCCCTTTCCCTTTGGTAACTATTAGTCCGTTCTTGGGTTCTGTGAGTCTGCTGCTGTTTTGTTCCTTCAGTATTTTTTCTTTGTTCTTATACTCCACATATGAGTGAAATCATTTGATACTTGTCTTTTCGGCTTGGCTTATTTCACTGAGCATAATACCCTCTAGCTCCATCCATGTTGTTGCAAATGGTAGGATTTGTTTTCTTCTTAGGGCTGAATAATATTCCATTGTGTATATGTACCACCTCTTCTTTATCCATTCATCTACTGATGGACACTTAGGTTGCTTCCATTTCTTGGCTATTGTAAATAGTGCTGCAATAAACATAGGGGTGCATCTGTCCTTTTCAAATTGGGCTGTTGCATTCTTAGGGTAAATTCCTAGGAGTGGAATTCCTGGGTCAAATGGTATTTCTATTTTGAGTCTTTGAGGAACCTCCATACTGCTTTCCACAATGGTTGAACTAATTTGCAGTCCCACCAGCAGTGTAGGAGGGTTCCCTTTTCTCCACATCCTCGCCAACATTTGTTGTTGTTTGTGTTTTGATGTTGGCCATCCTCACTGGTGTGAGGTGATATCTCATTGTGGTTTTAATCTGCATTTCTCTGATGATTAGTGATGTGGAGCATCTTTTCATGTGCCTGTTGGCCATCTGAATTTCTTCTTTAGAGAAGTGTCTATTCATGTCCTCTGCCCATTTCTTAATTGGATTATTTGCTTTTTGTTTGTTAAGGTGCATGAGTTCTTTATATATTTTGGATGTCAACCCTTATCAGATACGTCATTTATGAATATATTCTCCCATACTGTAGGATGTCTTTTTGTTCTACTGATGGTGTCCTTTGCTGTACAGAAGCTTTTGAGCCTGATATAGTCCCACTTGTTCATTTTTGCTTTTGTTTCCCTTGCCCGGGGAGATATATTCATGAAGAAGTTGCTCATGTTTATGTCCAAGAGATTTTTGCCTATGTTTTTTTCTAAGAGTTTTATGGTTTCATGACTTACATTCAAGTCTTTGATCCACCTTGAGTTTACCTTTGTGTATGGGGCTAGACAGTAGTCCAGTTTCATTCTCTTACATGTAGCTGTCCAGTTTTTCCAACACCAGCTGCTGAAGAGGCTGTCATCTCCCCATTGTATATCCAAGGCACTTTTATCAAATATTAATTGACTGTATATGTTTGGGTTAATGTTTGGATTTTCTAGTCTGTTCCACTGGTCTGTGGGTCTATTTTCCAACATGGTATTTTTGGACCTTGACAAGCTGATTCCAAAATTCAAGTGGAAGAAAAAACACAAGAATCGCCACTTTTTTTTTAATTCATGAAGAGAACTTTACTTACCCAATATAAAAATATATAATACAACTTTCATAATTAAAACAGCCCAATAGCATATTAGAATAGTTAATAATAGGAAGAGATAGATCTAGTGTTATAGAATAACAAATCCAGACTCTAATTCTAAAGCCCTATTTAAGGTTCTTTAGTGTGGCTTTGATATTTTTTTGCTTGTATTCCACTAATTCAATGGCAGTACGCAAAGTAAAAATGGACTTGGCAATTTCTAGTTCCTTCTGCTGGTTTCATGCTTCTCTCCTTTAACATTCTTGTCAGAAAAATGAGGGTTGATGGGCATGGACCCTTTTGCAGTGGCTTGATCTCCGCTGAGGTAGGCCAGGGTGTCCCCCCCGACAAATGTCAGGACAGGTCTGGGCAGGCCACCCACAGGCCTGTCTCCTTCCTGGGAATAACTCTGTAACAGGTGGGGTTCTAAGTGCTTTGCACGTTACCCGAGTTGGGTAACTTCTTCAAGGTTTCCCAGCTAGCACAGATCTGAATCTGTCAGCGGGGCCTCCAAACCAAGCGACTTCCCAGGATTTCCATCCATCTTTCTGATATTTCCTCATAGTGCCGCCTGACTTCTGCTGTGGCTTCGTCCCGCGTCTATGCTCTGGCCTCTGGGGCGACCGAGTTCGGCGGTCACCTACAGCCGCTCCTGTTGGCTCAGCCCGCAGGGAACTCCGGGGCTAGGAAATGCCCCTACTGCAAGCCTGCAGCCACGCCTGAAACATACTTGGCATCCGCGTGTGTCTGTCTTGTTAGGACAGGGACCCTCCATTAGTCCTTTTATTCCTGGAATTTGGGCAGATGCTAGCCATTAAATAAACGTTTTATAAGTTAATGGATTGTAATCACCGAATGTTACGAGAATTATCAGAGCTGACCAGGATGTAGTCACACTGCCTCTTCCTGACCTCCGTGGTGGTAACCCTGTGCTCCTCCTTGCAGCCTTTGGGACCAAAGTGCGCAGAGATGCGGAGGCCGCCGGTGTCTGCAGCCCTGGACGCCCCGGACTCAGCAGGTGCGCGCGGGGCACACAATGCCTGCTGCTTCTGCTGGTGTTGCTGCTGCAGCTGCTCCTGGTGAGGCGCGGGGTCGGGCTCCCGGTGAGGTCCTGGTCAGAGTCCGGGTGAGGGTCCCGGTAAGGCGCCCGGCTGCCTGTGAGTGGCTCCACCAAGCAGGGCCCGCCGCTGTTAATCCAAAAATGTTCTTAACTACTCCGTGCCAAGGACAATTTAGGTTCTGTGATGAATGACGACGACGAACCAAGACAAGGCGGTATAGCTTCAGGGATTCCATTCAGATCCCTGGAATCAGGCCCAGGTATATAAAGCAAGTAAAGAACAACCTAAGGGGGACGATGATCGGATAGTAACATTTGGGCAGAATCACTGCCTGATTGGTTGTAAGGAGTGAACTCAAAGCACCCTCGCTGGTAAAAAAGTCTGCGTGGAGGAGTTAGAATTAGGATGGGTCTTAAGGTTGGGGTTTTGAAGCAGAGAGACTGGATTTTATCATCTGCTGCTTCTGTTTTTTAGTTTTGTTGTTAATAAAGAAAAATGACAAAATACATGCTTAACAGAAAAGTCTAAAGCTACAGGGTCAATTGCTTTAAAAACAAGATATACAACTTGAGCGTAAAACATCATGACCATTTGAGTCACTGTGAAAGGCCTGGAGAAATGTATGATTTGCATCTAGGAATCAGAGGAACATTAAGATACATTTCTGAAATCTTGAATATGAAAGTGTTTCATGTCAAATGGGCACATAATTTAAAGCAATTAAATGATTGTAAATTTACATAGGCTTGACTGCAAGTTGGACCAAGACTTCACTATCCAGTGGAGAAGAAAAACTGATAGAGGAACTGACCAAGAACAGTGACCCAGAACCATTAGAATTAGAATGAAAGTGTGTGGGGAGGGGGATGGTGAAGAGGTTGGAAGTGAAATGTCCAGGTAAGTTATCTCTGCTCCTGCTTGATGTGGGCTAGTGTTAACTTCCAAGAAGTTCCAGTCTGGTGAATGGAACCCAGCAATACAACACACCAGGGACTCATGAAATTGTGATGCTAGGCAGTCTGTCCATTTAGGACAGAGCCCCAGACAGCAAGTGGGAATATGGGGGACACGGGGGTGATGAGAGCTAAGAAGTCTGGCCTTCAAGGCAAGACGTCATCCCCATGCAAGAATCTAGAGGACATGGTGGGAAACTGGAGGAGAGGCACATGTTGGCACACCGTGCACACATGCGTGCCCAGGGCCCACCCTGGATAGGGGGGACACCCACCAATAGTGAAGAGACTACATTTAGGCCTTTCACTCTGCTTTTCAGTCTTGGTGAGATAATTAGATATGATTGCCAGAGACATATGCAAAGGCATCCCAGGGCACATGAGACTTCCAGCCAGCATTGAGCCGGGCCCCCCCACCCTCTGCTGCCTTGGGAAAGGAACAGGAGGCTGAGATTGTGGCCAGAATGCCACACGGGCCTGGTGGTGGACGGGTTGCTGGCTCCTCATACTAGCACCAGCCATGGTGAGTAAAATATAAATCTATACGGAGATACCATCTTCATGGCCAAAATGTACATAGCACGAGTTATGTATGTATTTAAAAGACAATAGAACAATGTCTTCAAACTACTAGAGAAAAGTCACTGAAAACTTAGTCGAGCTATAACTCAAGAGTGTAGATAAATAAGATATTATCAGACATACAAAGGCAAGAAAGGTAACTTACCTTCAGACCCTCCCTAAAACAACTAAGAAGGAATGTACTTAAGAAAAAAGTGGACCCAGAGGGTAGACGTGGGAAACAAGTGACAAGGACACAGACACAAGTGTTGCATAACTGTCAAACATGGTATTTAATTTTGTGTTAAGTGTGTAAATCCAAAGCTGTAAACAGCTAATCTCATGTTAATATGGCCGAATCAAATAACTTCCGACTTTCTTAGAAAACATGTATAAGAACACTTTCTTTCAAAATTAATGGTATTTATGATTAGTCAGAAATACAACAAAGTGTTTTGACACCAATGGAGGACAATAAAAGAAATATAAAAAGCTGTATCAGCATATCACAAAAGTAGCAAAAGGGAGAATGAGCTGTTCTATAAATACCAAGATACTTGGTATTAGGGTCCAGCTCCTCCCAGTTGCCTGAGATTGTCTTGGTTTCAGCATTAAAAAGCCCTGTATCCCAGAAAATCCGAGTCCAGGCAAACCAGGAAGGTTGGTCCCCTACCTGGTAACCAAATCCATAAAAACAGACTTATATTCTATATTGTATTATATACAAAACTCAATTTCCCCCACCCAAAATAAATCCAAGATCAATTCTGGTGGCTTAAAAGCCTAAATATGACTAGCAAAGAAGAAAATACAAGATAATATATTTCTGATCTTGGTATTGGGAAGAACTACTTTTAAAAAGAAAATGCAAAATCTGTAAAAAGGAAAGATTCACAAATTTGGCTATTTTTAAATATAAAAATGTGTTTAATAGAGAACCGAAACATTCCACACAAAGATTTGTACATGAATATTCACTACAGCATGATTCATACAAACCAAAAAGTGGAACCCAAATGGCCATGAACTGATAAATGGATAAACAAAATGTGGTCTATCCATACAATGGAACATTGGTCAGCCATAAAAGGAATTCAGTATTGAAACCACTAAAACACGGATGAACCTTGAAATGATGATTCCATTTATATGAAAATTCCAGAATAGGTAAATTCATAGACAGAAAGTAGATTTGTTGTTGCCTAAAGCTGAGGAAATAGGGTGAATGCTAGTGTATGCCAAGTTTTTTTTTGTTCTCAAATCATGGTAATGGCTGCACAACTGTATAAATATACTAAGAAAGCATTGATCTGTACCATTTAAATTGTGAGTTGAATGGTATGTGAATTATCTTTTAATAAAACTGCTTTTAAAATGTTTAGCCAAAGATATCAGAAATAAAATGAACAGATAAAACATGCCAGGAGAAGGTAATTACAATGCATTTAGCAAATAATTCAAGCCTAGAACATATAAAGAACTTCAGGAGGCTGAGGAGAAAATAATGACCAAGAGAAAAACAAGCAAGTTAATCAACTTGTGCTCCCGCTAACAAGGATCAGTTATGGAAGTTAAATATATGCCTGTCTAAATATAACCCCATGCCCTGGAGAAACGTCCTGCACACATGCAAAAGGAGATGTGTATGAGAGGATTCACGGCAGCATTAATGTGACTAAGAAAAACAAAATGCCTTAAAGTTCACGAACAACAGCATGGATGATTCAGAACTCTGACTGGTAATGATAAACAACAAATTAAGGATGTTGGTTATCTCTGGGGCAGATAGAGGGAAAATGGGGTGGAACAAAGTACACAGCAAATTTCAAGTGTTTCAGTATTAAATTTCCTTGATTTTTTTTCTCAACATGCTTTTGAGGTTTATCCATGTTGATAATACATACTAGAATCGATTTTTAAGAACAGTAAATGGCAATGTGTTTTCTAAGCCCTTGTATTATCCATCTCAAAATTCTGCTTCACAGCCTTCTAGCATTTTGTTTTCAGAGTCATTCAGATTCTTGATCTGTTGAAAGTGAACTTTTTTTTCCTTTCTAGAAGATTGAGGAATTTTTTTTCCTCTTTATAACTCCAAACTTTACCAAACTATATCTAACCATAGATCTTCTTTCACTGAATAGTTCTTAAACATGGTGAGCAACTATTCTGGCTTCTAGCAACATTTTCTCATTCTACTGTAACAATAACAGTAAGCTCAGGTTTAAGAAAATTGACAGAAAATTATACTTTTTGAAGAACACATTATCCACCCTAAGAAATATTCCTACTTTTTTTTAATATAATTTATTTTGGTATCACTAATCCACAACCACATGTGCAACATTATGGTCACCAAACCACCCCTTCATCAGGTCCCCTCCACCAACCCCATTACAGTCACTGTCCATCAGCGTAGGGAGATGCTATAGAATCACTACTTGTCTTCTCTGAGTTGTACAGCCCTCCCCGTGCCCCCCTAACATTACGTCTGCTAATCGTAATGCCCCTTTTTCCCTCTAATCCCTCCCTTCCCACCCATCTTCCCCAGTCCCTTTCCCTTTGGTAACTGTTAGTCCGTTCTTGGGTTCTGTGAGTCTGCTGCTGTTTTGTTCCTTCAGTTTTTTTCTTTGTTCTTATACTCCACATATGAGTGAAATCATTTGATACTTGTCTTTTTCGGCTTGGCTTATTTCACTGAGCATAATACCCTCTAACTCCATCCATGTTGTTGCAAATGGTAGGATTTGTTTTCTTCTTATGGCTGAATAATATTCCATTGTGTATATGTACCACATCTTCTTTATCCATTCATCTACTGATGGACACTTAGGTTGCTTCCAAGAAATATTCCTACTTTTAAAAAATGAGACATGGAGAATGTCAAATTTAAATAAATATTGCTCTATTTAGTTGACAAAATAACTTCCAGCTCTTTTAGGATCCTTTGTCAAATTCAATCTTTTATGTTTCTTTTGTTTTTCATACCCACTGTGTAGTAATGTTTTCTGCTTTAAAAAGAAGCCTAGGAAACCAGGCAGTACTGATGTTCTTGCAGAGAGAACACCACCCAGGTGCCTCTCAAGTTTTTTTGTTTGTTTGTTTTAAGAAACCATTATTTACTGAAAGTTTTTAAACCTGACATCATGAAAGCAGTAAGTCAGCAGAGTTCCTGCATTTCTAATAACTTTGCATTTAAAGAAAAATA
Organism: Smutsia gigantea; assembly: GCA_032199065.1. Taxonomy (NCBI): domain Eukaryota; kingdom Metazoa; phylum Chordata; class Mammalia; order Pholidota; family Manidae; genus Smutsia; species Smutsia gigantea. Next base: position 8,120 of record JAVSCE010011257.1, read on the forward strand.
GAGCTACACACACATACACATAACTACTGAAAATTCGTAAAGCAGAAGTGCTGAAAATAGGCTGAAAGACTTATAAAATGGTGTGAGAGTGTTGAGGAAAGATACAATGAAACAGAAAAGAATACAGTAGCTATAGTAAGATAAAGCAAACTCAATGATAAAAATCCATTTTGATATTAATGGGAAACCAAAGGCATTTCTGCTAAAATCAAGAACAAAACAAGGATGTCCACCAACTCCTCTACTGTTTAACATGGCATTTAGGTATCAGTCAATGCAATTAAACAAGAGAAAACAACTTGGGGCAAGTGGTAGAACTCCCCCTGTTTGCAAAAGGTATAAGAGTATATATGGAAACAGAATTGTTGCTAAACTGATGCAAACACAAAAGAATTCAGTAAAAAGAAAGATATAAAATTAACATAAAAATAAAAGCCTTCAGAAGGGGAAGAACTCTTACAATTCAAAAATAAAAGATAAACCAATTTAAAATGGGCAAAGGATCTGAGCAGACATGTCTCCAAAGAAGATGTACAGATAGATAGCTAGTAAGTACATGAAAAAAATGCCCAGTCTCATTAGCAATTAGCAAAATGCAAATCAAAACCACAGTGAGAGGCCACTCCATACCCACACAAATTGCTAGAATAAAAAAGATCAACAGTAACAAGTGTTGACAAGGATGTGAAGAAATTGGGTCCTTCAAACATTGCTGATGAAAATGGTGTGGCGACCTCAGAAAACAGTTTGAGACTGTCTCAAAATGTTAAAAATGGACCTACCATATCACAGCATTTCCACTCCTGTGTATCTATCCAAGATAAATAGAAACAGACATCCACACAAAAACATGTACATCTTCACAGTCAAATTATGTATAATAGCCAAAAAGTGCAAATAAACTGAATATCCATCGACTGAAAAATGAATAACAAATGGTGGTATACCTATTCAGTGGAGTATTATTAAGCTACAAGGTATTGATACGTGCTATAAAAATGAGTGAACCTTAAAAGCATTATGTCAAGTGAAAGGAGCCAGTCACAAAAGATTACATATACATAAGTCAAAGTAGGCATATCTATAGAGAAGTGGGTTAGTATATGTCTGGGGAAGGAAGAGATGGGATACAGGGGGAACAAGGAGTGATTTCTAAACAGGTGTGGGGCCTCTTGGAGTGATGAAAATGTTCTGGAATTAGGTAGTCATGACGGTTGTACAACCTTGTGATTATACTAAAAACCACTGAATTGTACACTTTAAACAGGTAACTATGATACATAAATGATGGTTCAACAAAGCTATTCAGAAAGTAATAATCTTCAAACATACAAGTAATAACCAATTAGAAGATGAAAATTCCATTTATAGTAACAACAAAAATACTTGGAATAAGTTTACAAAGAATATACAAAATGTATATAAGAAAACTTAAACTCTCTTGAATGATTCACTAGATTTGGATTGTACACTTCCCTGGTTTTCTCTTAATACTTTTGTATGTGTGCCTATAAATACATAAAACGTCCATTTTGACTTGAAACACAGTCTGGAGAATGTATACTACATTCAAGTGCATGAAAGAAAAGGAAAACCCCCAACATTCCTGAGAAACAGACTTTACTACTTTCTAATGGACATGTTTTAAAGAAAAGAATTCTTTTTCTAAATGTAAACTCTCTCTCAATTACTGTAGACCACAGTATTATAAATATATATTTTTTTGCTAATACTTTAGTGTCATACTCTTGGTTTTCTTCAGGAAACCAATCGATGCATTTTTTCAAGAAAAGAAATACATTCTACTAGACAAATCTGTAGTTCTCATTAAAATATTTGTAAAAAACCTTTCATTGATACAGAATGATCTCAAATAACATGTTTTGTTTCGTACAGTCTCACGGTTAGAAGTCAAGAGGAACAGAGACACAGGATGGTGTCCCACGAACTCAGAAAAGATAACCTTCCAACCTGTGAAGAAAGGTGAACTCTCATGTTGTGTAGCTGACTAAATTGACAGAAATGCCAACCTTGTTATTTATTCTTTTATATTGCACATTTCAGTAGAACACAATTTCTCATGATGTGGCATCTCATTTTCACTATGCAAAATTCCTTTTAACACACTGTCTGAGACGGAGAAAATTCATTTCCATTATTATTCTAAGCCCTGCTGATCACAAATATAAATTGATGCCTCTTGACAAAACATACTACTAATTGTATTTTTTTTTGCTATTATTAATATACAATTACATGAGCAACATTATGGTTACTAGACTCGCCCTATTATCAAGTCCCCACCACATACCCCATTACACTCACTATCCATCAGCGTAGTAGGATTTTATAGAATCGCTACTTGTCTTCTCTGTGTTTTACTGCCTTCCCTGTATCTCCTCACCCAACCCCAACACTGCTATATTATGAGTGGTAATTGTAATAGCCTTTTCTTCCCCCTTATCCCTCCCTTCCCACCCATCCTCCCCAGTCCCTTTCCCTTTGGTAACTGTTAGTCCATTCTTGGGTTCTGTGAGTCTGCTTCTGTTTTGTTCCTTCAGTTTTTTCTTTGTTCTTATACTCCACAGATGAGTGATATCATTTGATACTTGTCTTTCTCTGCCTGGCTTATTTCACTGAGCATAATACCCTCTAGCTCCACCCATGTTGCAAATGGTAGGATTTGTTTTCTTCTTATGGCCAAATAATATTCCATTGTGTATATGCACCACCTCTTCTTTATCCATTCATCTACTGATGGACACTTAGGTTGCTTCCATTTCTTGGCTACTATAAATACTGCTGCGATAAACATAGGGGTGCATATGTCTTTTTCAAACTGCGCTGCTGCATTCTTAGGGTAAATTCCTAGGAGTGCAGTTCCTGGGTCAAACGGTATTTCTATTTTGAGTTTTTTGAGGAACCTCCATACTGCTTTCCACAATGATTATACTAATTTGCATTCCCACCAGCTGTGTAGGAGGGTTCCCCCTTCTCCACATCCTCACTAACATTTGCTGATGTTTGACTTTTGGATGTTGGCCATCCTAACTGGTGTGAGGTGATATCTCCTTTGCATTTCTCTGATGACTAGTGATGTGGAGCATCTTTTCATGTGCCTGTTAGCCATCTGAATTTCTTCTTTGGAGAAGTGCCTGTTCAGCTCCTCTGCGTTTTAATTGGCTTATTTGCTTTTTCTTTGTTGAGGTGCATGAGCTCTTTATATAATTTGGATGTCAGCCCCTTATTGGATATGTCATTTATGAATATATTCTCCCATACAGTAGGATGTCTTTTTGTTCTACTGATGGTATCCTTTGCTGTACAGAAGCTTTTCAGCTTGATATAGTCCCACTTGTTCATTTTTGCTTTTGTTTCCCTTGCCCTGGGAGATATGTTCATGAAGAAGTTGCTCATGTTTATGTCCAAGAGATTTTTGCCTGTATTTTTTTCTAAGAGTTTTATGGTTTCTTTTTTTTTCTTTTGTAATGGCTTTATTGATACATAATTTATATCCAAAGAATGATGCATATGTGTACAGTAGATAGCTTTGGACATATGTAAATGCCTGGTGAAACTATCACAACAATTAAAGTAATAGATGTATCTGACACCCGCCTTGTTTCACTCTATTTTTGAGGGTTAAAAACACTTAATATCTACCCTCTAAACAAATTATGAGGTATACACAAATACAATGTTAAAATTAGGCATATGTTTCACATCAGATCTCTGGAATTTATTCATATAGCATAGCTTAAATTGCATATCCTTTGAATATAAACTCCCTAATTCTTCCACCCACCAAGGCCCAGCAACAGCTATTCTACTTTCTGTTTCTATGAGCTTGATGGTTTTAGAAACTCCACATAAGTGTAATCATTCAGTATGTGTACTTCTATGACTGACTTGTTTCACTTAGCACAGTGTGCTCCAGATTAATTCACATTTGTATATATGCAGGAATTTTTGCCTTTTCAAGGATGTCATATTCCATTGTATATATAAACCACATTCTTTTCATCCATTCATCCGTTCATGGACCCATGAGTTGTTTACACATCTTGGCTATTGTGAATAACGTTGCAGTGAACATGGGAGTATAGATATCTTTTCAGGATCCTGATTTTAGTGTGACCTCCTCAGTACAATACTGTGTCCTCTGCATCTCAGATATTTCTCAGATAAAATCATGTTATGAGTTAACACATCCTTTGTGTAAGACTGAAGACAAAGAGGTGATTTGACAAGGCAACAGTAGGTTTCTAATACCAACTGCTCAATTTGTTCTCGCAGCTTGGCAGTGTACACCACCCTGAAGTTCTCTCAAGAGTATAGGCACTTCTTAATGTAGTCATAAACAAGGCATGGCCTTCTCAGTAGGATGTCCTACTTTTGTTTAGCTGAAAATGAAACATTTCCAAAATACTTTGGCAATGTGTGTCAGGTTTCTAATATTTCAAGAACCATGAACAAATTATACAAAACAGTATTGATCAATAAAAATGAAGACACAGATTTCTAGCTTACTATCACCAATAAAGGCAATAACAATATATGTAGACAAGTAAACATTAACTAATTCATGGGGATATATTCAAATATAAGAATATATATAAAATATAAACTGTTTTCAAATTGTCTTGTTTTTTTATATAATTTATTTTATTATCATTAATTTACAATTACATGTACAATATTACGATTATTAAACTACCCCTTCATCAGGTCCCCCCCACCAACCCCATTACAGTCACTGTCCATCAGCGTAGTGAGATGAAATAGAATCACTACTTGTCTTCTCTGAGTTGTACTGCCCTCCCCGTGCCCCCCCAACATTACATCTGCTAATCGTAATGCCCCTTTTTCCCTCTTATCCCTCCCTTCCCGCCCATTTTCCCCAGTCCCTTTCCCTTTGGTAACTATTAGTCCGTTCTTGGGTTCTGTGAGTCTGCTGCTGTTTTGTTCCTTCAGTATTTTTTCTTTGTTCTTATACTCCACATATGAGTGAAATCATTTGATACTTGTCTTTTTCGGCTTGGCTTATTTCACTGAGCATAATACCCTCTAGCTCCATCCATGTTGTTGCAAATGGTAGGATTTGTTTTCTTCTTATGGCTGAATAATATTCCATTGTGTATATGTACCACATCTTCTTTATCAATTCATCTACTGACGGACACTTAGGTTGCTTCCATTTCTTGGCTATTGTAAATAGTGCTGCAATAAACATAGGGGTGCATCTGTCCTTTTCAAATTGGGCTGCTGCATTCTTAGGGTAAATTCCTAGGAGTGGAATTCCTGGGTCAAATGGTATTTCTATTTTGAGTTTTTTGAGGAACCTCCATACTGCTTTCCACAATGGTTGAACTAATTTGCAGTCCCACCAGCAGTGTAGGAGGGTTCCCTTTTCTCCACATCCTCGCCAACATTTGTTGTTGTTTGTGTTTTGGATGTTGGCCATCCTCACTGGTGTGAGGTGATATCTCATTGTGGTTTTAATCTGCATTTCTCTGATGATTAGCGATGTGGAGCATCTTTTCATGTGCCTGTTGGCCATCTGAATTTCTTCTTTGGAGAAGTGTCTATTCATGTCCTCTGCCCATTTCTTAATTGGATTATTTGCTTTCTGTTTAAGGTGCATGAGTTCTTTATATATTTTGGATGTCAACCCTTTATCAGATACGTTTTTTATGAATATATTCTCCCATACTGTAGGATGTCTTTTTGTTCTACTGATGGTGTCCTTTGCTGTACAGAAGCTTTTCAGCTTGATATAGTCCCACTTGTTCATTTTTGCTTTTGTTTCCCTTGCCCGGGGAGATATGTTCATGAAGAAGTTGCTCATGTTTATGTCCAAGAGATTTTTGCCTATGTTTTTTTCTAAGAGTTTTATGGTTTCATGACTTACATTCAGGTCTTTGATCCACCTTGAGTTTACCTTTGTGTATGGGGCTAGACAGTAGTCCAGTTTCATTCTCTTACATGTAGCTGTCCAGTTTTTCCAACACCAGCTGCTGAAGAGGCTGTCATCTCCCCATTGTATATCCAAGGCACTTTTATCAAATATTAATTGACTGTATATGTTTGGGTTAATGTTTGGATTTTCTATTCTGTTCCACTGGTCTGTGGGTCTGTTTTTGTGCCAATACCAAATTGTCTTGATTACTGTGGCTTTGTAGTAGAGCTTGAAGTCAGGGAGTGTAATTCCCCCTGTTTTATTCCTCCTTCTCAGCATTGATTTGGCTATTCGGGGTCTTTTGTGGTCCCATATGAATTTTACAATTATTTGTTCCAGTTCATTGAAGAAAACTGTTGGTAGTTTGATAGGGATTGCATTGAATCTGTAGATTGCTTTAGGTAGTATAGCCATTTTGATAATATTTATTCTTCCTAGCCAAGAGCATGGGATGCATTTCCATTTGTTAGTGTCCTCTTTAATTTCTCTTAGGAGTGTCTTGTAGTTTTCAGAGTACAGGTCTTTCACTTCCTTTGTTAGGTTCATTCCGAGGTATTTTATTCTTTCTGATGCAATTGTGAATGGAATTGTTTTTCTGATTTCTCTTTCTGTTAGTTCATCATTAGTGTATAGGAAAGCAACAGATTTCTGTGTGCTAATTTTGTATCCTGCAACTTTTCTGAATTCAGATATTGGTTCTAGTAGTTTTGGAATGGAATCTTTAGGGTTTTTTATGTACAGTATCATGTCATCTGCAAATAGTGACAATTTGACTTCTTCTTTACCAATCTGGATGCCTTGTATGTCTTTGTTTTGTCTGATTGCTGTGGCTAGGACCTCCAGTACTATGTTGAATAACAGTGGAGAGAGTGGGCATCCCTGTCTTGTTCCCGATCTTAGATGAAAAGCTTTCAGCGTCTCGCCGTTAAGTATGATGTTAGCTGTGGGTTTGTCATATATAGCCTTTATGATGTTGAGGTACTTGCCGTCTATACCCATTTTGTTGAGAGTTTTAATCAAGAATGGATGCTGAATTTTGTCAAATGCTTTTTCAGCATCTATGGAGATGATCATGTGGTTTTTGTTCTTCTTTTTGTTGATGTGGTGGATGATGTTGATGGATTTTCGAATGTTGTACCATCCTTGCATCCCTGGGATGAATCCCACTTGATCATGGTGTATAATCCTCTTGATGTATTTTTGAATTCGGTTTGCTAATATTTTGTTGAGTATTTTTGCATCTACGTTCATCAGGGATATTGGTCTGTAATTTTCTTTTTTGGTGAGGTCTTTGCCCGGTTTTGGTATTAGAGTGATGCTGGCTTCATAGAATGAGTTTGGAAGTATTCCCTCCTCTTCTATTTTTTGGAAAACTTTAAGGAGAATCGGTGTTATTTCTTCTCTATATGTCTGGTAGAATTCAGAGGTGAATCCATCAGGCCCAGGGGTTTTGTTCTTGGGTAGTTTTTTGATTACCAATTCGATTTCGTCACTGGTGATTGGTCTGTTTAGTTTTTCTGTTTCTTGCTTGGTCAGTCTTGGAAGGTTGTATTTTTCTAAGAAGTTGTCCATTTCTTCTATGTTTTCCAGCTTGTTAGCATATAGATTCTCATAATATTCTCTTATGATTCTTTGTATTTCTGTGGGGTCCGTCGTGATTTTTCCTTTCTCATTTCTGATTGTGTTTATGTGTGTAGATTCTCTTTTTCTCTTAATGAGTCTGGCTAGGGGTTTATCTATTTTGTTTATTTTTTCAAAGAACCAGCTCTTGGTTTTATTGATTTTTTCTATTGTTTTATTCTTCTCAATTTTATTTATTTCTTCTCTAATCTTTATTATGTCCCTCCTTCTGGTGACTTTCGGCCTCATTTGTTCTTCTTTTTCCAATTTCAGTAATTGTGTCTTTAGACTATTCATTTGGGAATGTTCTTCCTTCTTTAAATAGGCCTGGATTGCAATATACTTTCCTCTTAGAACTGCCTTTGCTGCGTCCCACAGAAGTTGTGGCTTTGTGTTGTTGTTGTCATTAGTCTCCATATATTCTTTGATTTCTGTTTTGATTTGGTCGTTAACCCATTGATTAATTAGGAGAGTGTTGTTAAGTCTCCATGTATTTGTGAGCCTTTTTGATTTCTTTCTAAAATTTATTTCTAGTTTTATACCTTGGTGATCTGAGAAGTTGGTTGGTAGGATTTCAATATTTTTGAAATTACTGAGGTTCTTTTTGTGGCCTAGTATGTGGTCTATTCTGAAAATGTTCCATGTGCACTTGAGAAGAATGTGTATCCTGTTGCTTTTGGGTGTAGAGTTCTGTAGATGTCTGTTAGGTCCATCTGTTCTAGTGTGTTGTTCAGTGCCTCTGTGTCTTTACTTATTTTCTGTCTGGTTGATCTGTCCTCTGGAGTGAGTGGTGTGTTGAAGTCTCCTAAGATGAATGCATTGCTGTCTATTTCCTCCTTTAATTCTGTTAGTATTTGTCTCACATATGCTGGCGCTCCTGTGTTGGGTGCATATATATTTATAATGGTTATATCTTCTTGTTGGACTGACCCCTTTATCATTATGTAATGTCCTTCTTTATCTTTTGCTACTTTCTTCGTTTTGAAGTCTATTTTGTCTGATACAAGTACTGCAACACCTGCTTTTTTCTCTTTGTTGTTTGCATGAAATATCTTTTTCCATCCCTTCACTTTTAGTCTGTGTATATCTTTGGATTTGAGGTGAGTTTCTTGTAGGCAGCATATAGATGGGTCTTGCTTTTTTATCCATTCTGTTACTCTGTGTCTTTTGATTGGTGTATTCAGTCCATTTACATTTAGGGTGATTATTGATAGGTATGTACTTATTGCCATTGCTGGCTTTAGATTCGTGGTTACCAAGGGTACAAGTGTTGCTTCTTTACTATCTAACAATCTAACTTAACTTTCTTGTTAAGTTATTGTAAACACAATCTGATGCTTCTTTCTTTCTCTCCCTTCTTATTCTTCCTCCTCCATTCTTTCTATAATCGGTGTTTTATTCTTTGCCTTTAGTTAGTATTTGGATTTTCTGCTTTCTTTGCTATGATTTTTTTTTTCTCTGGTGACATCTTTTTAGCCTTTGGTGTGCTTCCATCTAGAGCAGTCCATTTAAGATATCCTGTAGTGGTGGTTTATGAGAGGCAAACTCTCTCAACTTTCGTTTATCTGGAAATTGTTTAATCCCTCCATCATATTTAAATGATAATCGTGCTGGATACAATATTCTTGGTTCGAGGCCCTTCTGTTTCATAACGTTAAATATATCATGCCATTCTCTTCTGGCCTGTAAGGTTTCTGTTGAGAAGTCTGATGATAGTCTGATGGGTTTTCCTTTGTAGGTGATCTTTTTTCTCTCTCTAGCTGCCTTTAATACCCTGTCTTTATCTTTGATCTTTGCCATCTTAATTATTATGTGTCTTGGTGTTGTCTTCCTTGGGTCCCTTGTGTTGGGAGATCTATGAGCTTCGGTGGACTGCGAGACTACTTCCTTCCCCAGCGAGGGAAAGTTTTCAGCATTTATTTCTTCAAAGACACTTTCTATCCCTTTTTCTCTCTCTTCTTCCTCTGGTACTCCTATAATGCGAATATTGTTCCGTTTGGATTGGTCACACAGTTCTCTTAATATTCTTTCATTCCTAGAAATCCTTTTATCTCTCTCTGCCTCATCTGCTCTGTACTCCTGTTCTCTGTTTTCTATTCCATTAACAGTCTCTTGCATCTCATCCATTCTGCTGTTAAGCCCGTCGATCGCTTGTCTAATTTCTGTATTGTCTTTCTTCAGTTCCCTCACTTCATCCCTCAGCTCTTGCACATTTCTCTGTAGGTCCATCAGCATGGTTATGACTTTTATTCTGAATTCTTTTTCAGGGAGGCTGTGCATTTTCATCCCTTCAGACTCCCTCTCTGGGGTTGTCTGGTTGATTTTGGTCTGAACCATATTCCTCTGTCTTTTCATGGCTATATAATTGGTCACTGATAGTTGCCACGTATGTCAGCTGGGCTCTTTAAGACTTTAAAAAGAGAAGAAAAAAAAAAGAATGAAAGAAAGAAAGAAACGAAAAAAGAAAAACAAAACAAAAAACAAAACAAAACAAAAAAACAAAAAGAATGCCCACCGGACGTAGATTCTGTGGGAATGCTCTAAGTGACGCTATTGCCCCACTATTCCACAGCTGTGACTGTGCCGCTCCGCAGGGCCCTTTATCGCTCTGGCAGGGGTGGGAACGAATAGGAGGCTCTTGATCTCAGTGAGAAGTGTTAAATATGGCTATGCTTCCTCAGTCGCCAGCTAAGGCGTCTGAAACTCCCCCGGACTGCCAGCCTGCTGGGCTGAATGTGCTGCGGCGATCCGGCTCCTCCGCTGGGCTCCTGTCTCTTTAAGACCGCTGAAGAAAGCGCACGCTTTTTTTTTTCCTTCCCGGGAGCCGGCTGCAAGCACCCTGGTGCGTTCCCCGCTCAGATCTTGCCCCTCTGTCTCTCCAATCTCCGCCGCACTGCGCAATGTGGGTCAGCACTCCCCGCGCAGATCACCGGGGCTGGCTACTTCGCGGGGTGTACTTCCACTCCCTCCCGGCTCTGAATCCTCTCCTCCCGCCGGTGCGCTGGGGTGGGGGAGGGCTCGGGTCCCGCCGGGTCGCGGCTCCGTATCTTACCCGCCTCTTGGGGTGCCGAGTCCTCTCGTATGTAGCTGCATGCTGTGCGCTTTCCTGTGTATTCTCATCTCTCTTTTAGGAATAGATGTATTTTCTGGGTTTTCGTAGATAAATATAGTGTTGGGAGGAGATTTCTGCCGCCCTGCTCACACTGCCATCTTTCCGGATGTCTCCGAGTTTTATGGTTTCATGACTTACATTCAGGTCTTTGATCCATTTTCAGTTTACATTGGTGTATGAGGTTATACAGTAATTGAGTTTCATTCTCTTATATGTAGCTGTCTAGTTTTGCCAACACCAGCTGTTGAAGAGGCTGTCATTTCCCCATTGTATATCCTTGGCTCCTTTATCGTATATTAAATGACCGTGTATGCCTGAATTTGTATCTGGGCTCTCTATTCTGTTCCACTGGTCTATGGGTCTGTTCTTGTGCTGGTACCAAATTGTTTTGATTACTGTGGCTTTGTAGTAGAGCTTGAAGTCAGGGCGCATAATTCCCTCTGCTTTATTCTTCCTTCTCAGGATAGCTTTGGCTATTCAAGTTCTTTTGTGGTTCCATATGAATTTTAGAACTATTTGCTCTAGTTCATTGAAGAATGCTATAGGTATTTTGACAGGGATTGCATTGAATCTGTAGGTTGCTTTAGGTAGGATGGCCATTTTGACAATATTAATTCTTCCTGTCCATGAGCACGGATTGGTTTCCATTTATTGGTATCTTCTTTAATTTCTCTCATGAGTGTCTTGTAGTTTGCAGAATATAGGTCTTTCACTTCCTTGGTTAGGTTTACTCCTAGGTATTTTATTCGTTTTTATGCAATTGTGAATGGAATTGTTTTTCTGATTTCTCTTCTGCTAGTTCATCATTAGTGTATAGGAATGCAACAGATTTCTGTGTATTAATTTTGTATCCTGCAACTTTGCTGAATTCAGGTATTAGATCTAGTAGTTTTGGAGTGGATTCTTCAGGGTTTATGTACAAAATCATGTCATCTACAGAACTGGGACAATTTGAGTTCTTCCTTCCCAATCTGGATGCTTTTTATTTCTTTATGTTGTCTGATTGCCATGGCTAGGACCTCCAGAACTATGTGGAATAAAAGTGGGGAGAGTGGGCATCCTTGTCTTGTTCCCGATTTTAAAGGAAAAGCTTTCAGCTTCTTGCTGTTAAGTATAATGTTGGCTGTGGGTTTGTCATATATGGCCTTTATTGTGTTGAGGTACTTGCCCTCTATACCCATTTTGTTGAGAGTTTTTATCATGAATGAATGTTGAATTTTGTCGAATGCATTTTTAGCATCTATGGAGATGGTCATGTGGTTTTTGTCCTTCTTTTTGTTGATGTGGTGGATGATGTTGATGGATTTCTAATGTTGTACCATCCTTGCATCCCTGAGATGAATCCCAGTTGATCATGCTGTATGATCCTCTTGATGTATTTTTGAATTTGGTTTGCTAATATTTTGTTGAGTATTTTTGCATCTATGTTCATCAGGGATATTGGTGTGTAATATTCTTTTTTTTGTGGTGTCTTTGCCTGGTTTTGGTATTAGAGTGATATTGGCCTCGTAGAATGAGTTTGGGAGTATTGCCTCCTCTTCCACTTTTTGGAAAACTTTAATGAGGATGGGTATTAGGTCTTCAGTAAATATTTGATAAAATTCACTAGTGAAACCATCTGTTCCAGGCGTTTTGTTCTTAGGTAGTTTTGAGATTACCAATTCAATTTCTTTGCTGATAATTGGTCTATTCAGATTTTCTGTTTTTTCCTGGGTCAGTCTTGGAAGGTTGTATTTTTCTAGAGAGTTGTCCATTTCTTCTAGGTTTTCCAGTTTTTTAGCATATAACTTTTCATAGTATTCTCTCATAATTCTTTGTATTTCTGGGGTGTCCGTAGTGATTTTTCTTTTCTCATTTCTGATTCTGTTTATGTGTGTAGACTCTCTTTTTTTGTTGATAAGTCTGGCTAGGGGGTTATCTATTTTGTTTATTTTCTCAAAGAACCAGCTCCTGCTTTCATTGATTCTTTGTATTGTTTTATTCTACTCAATTTTATTTATTTCTGCTTTAATCTTTATTATGTCCTTCCTTCTACTGACTTTGGGCCTCATTTGTTCTTCCTTTTCTAGTTTCATTAATTGTGAGTTTAGACTGTTCATTTGGGATTGTTCTTCTTTCCTGAGGTAGGCCTGTATTGCAATATATTTCCCTGTTAGCACGGCCTTTGCTGTGTCACACAGATTTTGTGGTGTTGAATTATTGTTGTCATTTGTCTCCATATATTGCTTGATCTCTGCTTTTATTTGTTCATTGATCCACTGATTATTTAGGAGCATGTTATTAAGCCTCCATGTGTTTGTGGGCTTTTTCGTTTTCTTTGTGTAATTTATTTCTAGTTTCATACCTTTGTGATCTGAGAAGCTGGTTGGTACAATTTCAATCTTTTTGAATTTACTGAGGTTCTTTTTGTGGCCTAATATACGATCTATTCTTGAAAATGTTCCATGTGCACTTGAGAAGAATGTGTATCCTGTTGCTTTTGGATGGAGTGTTCAGTAGATGTTCGTTAGGTCCATCTGTTCTAATATGTTCTTGAGTGCCTCTGTCTCTACTTATTTTCTGTCTGGTTGATCTGTCCTTTGCAGTGAGTGGTGTGCTGAGGTCTCCTAAAATGAATGCATTGCATTCTATTTCCCCCTTTAATTCTCTTAGTATTTGTTTCACATATGTAGGTGATCCTGTGTTGGGTGCATAGATATTTACAACAGTTATATCCTCTTGTCGGACTGACCCTTTTATCATTATGTAATGTTCTTCTTTGTCTCTTGTGACTTTCTTTGTTTTGAAATATATTTTTTCTGATACAAGTACTGCAATTCCTGATTTTTTCTCAGTATTAGCTGCATGAAATATCTTTTTCCATCCCTTCATTGTCAGTCTGTGTATGTCTTTCGGTTTGAAATGAGTCTCTTGCAGGCAGCATATAGATTGGTCTTTTTTTTTATCCATTCACTAACTGTATGTCTTTTGATTGGTGCATTCAGAGCATTTACACTTAGGGTAATTATCGATAGGTATGTACTTATTGCCATTGCAGGCTTTAGATTCGTGGTTACCAAAGGTTCAAGGGTAATTCCCTTACTGTCTAACAGTCTAATTTCACTTACTTCGTATGCTATTACAAACACAACCAAAAGGTTTTTTTTTTCCCCCTTTTTCTTCCTCCTCCATTCTTTGTATGTTCTGAATCATATTCTGTACTCTTTGTCTTCCCTTGGGTACCATCTGTTTAGCCTTAGGAATACTTCCATCTATAGGAGTCCCTCCAAAATGCACTGTAGAGGTGGTTTGTGGGAGGTAAATTCTCTCAGCTTTTGCTTATGTGAAAATTGTTTAATCCCTCCTTCAAATTTAAATGATAACCTTGCTGGGTAAAGCATTCTTGCTTCAAGGCCCTCCTGCTTCATTGCATTAAATATATCATGCCACTCCCTTCTGGCCTGTAAGGTTTCTGTTGATAAATCTGATGATAGCCTGATGGGTTTTCCTTTGTATGTGACCTTTTTTCTCTCTCTTGCTGCTTTTAAAAGTCTGTCTTTATCCCTGACCTTTGCCATTTTAATTATTATATGTCTTGATTTTGTCTTCCTCACGTCCCTTGTGTTGGGATATCTGCACACCTCCATGGCTTGAAAGAATATCTCCTTCCCCAGATTGGGGAAGTTTTCAGCAATTACCTCCTCAATGACACTTTCTATCCCTTTTTCTCTCTCTTCTTCTTCTGGTAACCCTATAATGTGAATATTGTTGCATTTGAATTGGTCACACAGTTCTCTCAATCTTCTTTCATTCTTAGAGATCCATTTTTCTTTCTGTGCCACAGCTTCTTTGTATTCCTCTTCTCTAATTTCTATTCCATTTACTGTCTCTTCTACTACATCTAATCTGCTTTGAAATCTCTCCATTGTATGTTTCATTTCAGGTGTGGAATTTCTTAATGATTGAATCTCCAACTTAAATTCCTTCCTGAGTTCTTGAGTATTTTTCTGTACCTTCATAAGCATGTTTATAATTTCATTATGAAATCTCTTTCAGGAAGATTAGTGAGTTCGGTTTCATTTGGCCTTCTTTCTGGGGTTTGTGAGATTTTAGTCTGAACCATGTTCTTTTGTTATTTCATGTTTCTGTGTGGTGCCCACTAGTGTGCAGAAACTCCAGTCTCTGGAGCTGCTCAGCCCCTAGAGTGAGGCTGGGCGGTCGTAGGGGAGCAGTGCTGGTGCCTGGGTGGGAGGGAAGATCTGTTTCCTGACTCCTGTCTGTGGTGCCTGTCTCCAGTGTCACAGCCAGTGGGCCAAGCACACACAGGTAAGCCTCTAGCTGTTGTAGGCAGGGCCTCCCTGTGGCTGGCCTGATGCCTACGCAGTGACTGCAGGTTTGCGAGCAGGTGCCTGCAGGCCAGTAGGAAGGCACTGCAGGCTGTGTGTCACAGTGGGGGGCCTCAGAGCTGAGTAGGCAGCCAGGTGGATGGAGTACCTGAAGCTCCTCAGAGTTCCCAACCAGCTGGGCAGAGCTTGCCCAGACAACCTTGCCCCCCTATCCCTTCTCCCGCACAGCAAGCTCTGCCCAAATCCCGCCCCATCAGCAGCCCTCTCCCTGCTAGGAAGCCTCTTAGACTGCCCGCCCCTCCTCTGACACAGAGTGGCCAGATGTGGATCCCCGTTTACGGCCGGACGGTGAATTTCTCAAGCACTCCTCCTGTCCGAGCTACCCAGTGCCCAGGGCACCACACACTATAGGATTCTGCTCACAAAGCAGATCTCCAGGGCTGGGTGTCCAGCTGTCCCAGGCTTCCACCCCCTCCCGCACTCGTTTCTCTTCCTACCTCCAGTGAGCTCGGGTCGGGGAAGGACTTGTGTCCCACCCGATTAAGGCTTTCCTACGTTACCCTGTTTCGTGAGGTCTGCTCTGTTCATGAAGTCTGTTTGCACTCTGGTTCAGCCTTCATTCTTGTTGCTATTTTAAGGTTAGTTGTATTAATTAACTATATTTTTGTACTGTTTGTGGTTTTGGGAGGAGCTCTCCGTCTCACCTCTCATGCCGCCATCTTGAATTCCTAATTGTATTTTTATATGATATACTTTTAAAAATAAAAGGCCATAACGAAACAACATGTGGTTTTCAGGAACATTTTTAAAGTCCATTTGTTTTTAACTATACATTTATACTTTAGCTAATGTATTTTTTTAAGTATTTTGAAAAAAAGCTGGAAAGGAACCACATTATTTTCCATAGTACCAAAATTTAAAATTGTCTTTTCCTTTCTTGTGTTATCGATTAATTTACTTTCACTTACATATTCTTATGCCTTTTCTTTGTATTACACCTGTAGAATTGCAGACAATAGATATCCTAAAAGCATTGTTCAAATAGACTTTATATTAAATTGCTCATTTTGGAAGGGAAGAAAACAAGTACTTAAATACTTTTTTTCATCCTTTATCTTGTTCATCTTACCAGCTCTTCCAAAATCTGGGTAGCATATTAAAATCTTCAACAGTTCATGAGTGTGTTAAAAACAGATTTTATCTTATATTCCAGTATAGTGTATCTGAAGCTTTGAGGCTATTATATTTTGGAACCAGAATGCCCACATGTAGCCCTGGCTGCACCTATCCTGCCAGTGTGACCTTGAGCACTTTTCCTAGTAGCCACATTCTGCCTCAGTTTCCTTGTGTGCAAAATTGAGGGTAAAATAGTCTGTTGTAATTGTAAAGCCAAAGTTTCTGTGAGTATTGAATTGGACCTGAGAATTGATCCCAGCAAGACACGTGCAGTGAAATATCTACTATTTGTTTTCAATCATTTCCAATAATACATAATAACTGTTTATCCAATTTAATGCTTTTTGCTTCCAGTTCTAGTTAGATATTAACATTATTATTTGCATTTGCCTGATAGATGTTTGCCTGTGTTTGCTTTTAATTTTTTGCATTTTTTTAATGTTTCCTGAAAATAGCATAGTTTTAGAGTTTAGCCTAGTTTGAGTCTGTGTCTCTAAATGGGTAGTGAGAATCCAAATATATTGGGTCTGTTATTTTGATGATTACCTACATTTAATATTCTAGCATATTCTTTGCTTATAAAACCTCCTAGTTATTTCCTTAATTATTTTAATTTTTCATTATTTTTGCTATAGGAACTGTGCTCTAAAACTTTGCTTTTAGGTTCTTCAATACTATGAAAGTATATGCTCTCTCTTTTTAAATGTACTACTGATTACACTTTTCAAAATAATTCTTTACCATGTATTTCTTAAATTGACAGGTGTAAAAAGATATTTTTTAAATCCTCATATTTAAGGAACATAATTTAGTGTACTTTATTAAGCCATGCCAGTTTAATTAATCTCCTAAAAAGAATCCAGAATTTTTATGTAGATTAAGGCATTACTTTTAAGTTATCTTTTTTAATATCTTTTTTTTTTTTTTTTTTTAGGAGAGCAAGTGAGAGGCTTTTATTTAGAGATAAAGTGAGACCACAGAGCTCCTGGCTCAGGACGGGAGTCCCAGGGTGGTGTGTTTTCTAGTGGTTTTATAGGCGGTTGAGAGACAAAGGGCTAGGGATGTACACCTACTAAGTGGTCCGTCCCTAAATGTTTATCTTTGAAGAAACATTACGTTTCTTATTAGTTTCCCTGGTTATTTACAAGAAATTGACTTCTCTGATTTCCTCCCAGGATAGCAGCTTCCTGGTCTGAGAGCATATCAGTCAAGGCTGCCTGCTTTGCTCCCAAGGTGGGCCGAGTTATTGTCTATTTGTTAAAGAGTATGTTAAGAAACTTACTTTTTAACTAATTCGGTTTTTAAATGCAATCTTATTTTCAAACTGGAATCCTTCCTGTTTTTACTACGTTGTTTCTGGCTTGCTTGCTACATTGCCTAGGTTGCAAATCATTTGTTCAGGGCTGGAGGAGGAAAAGCAGCACCTGGGTAAAGTCAGAAAAACAAGCTGGGCCCCCAGCAGGCCAAAGCAAATCTCACAATGGATTATCTTACTTTGTTTTTTCCGGAGGCCCTCACCCTACTCTGTCTAAACCCATGGTCCCTGTCTCATTCCCGCCTCTACAGATGGAGACCCTAGCTGCTGCTTGGGGAAAGGGGGTGATGACGGCTCTGGCTTCTTCATGCCGACAGGGGGCGCAGTAAAGGGTGCAGTTAGGTCTCCATCACTGGTCAGTCGAGAGGGCCTTGGAAGATGGGCATTTTCATCCTGAGTTCCATTTCCATCACCACTGCCATTTTATCGCTTTTAAAGGATTTAGAAAACCAGTTCCATATTGTTGTAGTCAGTCCATGGGACTTCTGGGTCTGACACAGCTTGTACTTTCTTTTGGAGGTCCTGCAGTGAATCAGAGACATTTTGTGAATAATTTGGAGTGTACACACAACACTCAACTTTAATTATAGCACAGATTACACCCTGTGCTGCTGTTAAGATGTCTAGTGCCATTCTATTCTAACTGATTGGTGCATTAGTTTCACCTTAGTATTAAGACCTTTTGACTAAAATTGGTTAAGTGTTTTGATATGCTAAATTACATCTTCTAAACCAAGAGATGGTATAAAAATGGAGATCAGGTGACCATACCAATGAAAAACACTCCTAGTCCATTGATGTTGGAGACTTGGAAAGTTTGCAGGGTGTGGGATGTTCTTAACCCAACGTCCTTGCAACCAAGGAAATCCCAGAGTGCACCTCTCTATCCACCCTGGAGGGAGCCATGGCCAGAGATGAGCTCCACACAGCCAGTGAGTGCCTTTTGGGGCTGTCCAGCAGATACCAGGGCAGGTTGTCCAACCTGTGGCAAGCCAGTCTGTAGCCTGTAAAGTTATTGTATGTGAATAGTGGTCTTTGGGAAACCAGCCTAAATATCAGGTAGAGCTTGGGCAGTGGTTATTGGAATGTTTTCTCTGCTCCCAGTAGAGGGGGGCCTTTTGATTTAAGTGTCCTGCCGTTGGAGTAACCCAAATGTACTCGTCCCAGATATAAAAAAACTACTTTCATATCTGTGATTATTTGCACAGAGAATTGGCACATTGGAGGCATTTTGCAGTTGAGGTAGAGCTATAATGATAGTTAAATTCTTTGTAGCATCATAGGAGAAGAGGAATTTATACCTGTTAATTGAGGCTGTAGGCATGAGAAACTGCTTTGATAAAACAATTAGAAAACTCTTTGCAATCTTTCAACGTTAAAAGCAGACTAAAAGTTTAAGAACACTTTGTCCTTTTAACAAACAGAAAATAAAATTCTAATTTTGCTGTGTACTTGATAGCATAGCTATATCAAATTCTTCCACAAACCTTCTACAACATTCCTCCTCCACATTCAGAATTCTCCCTCCTCAAACAACCAGCTGCACTTCAGAACAAAGGTACCTTCTTTTACCCTCAATAAAATGCATTTCCATTCCTAATACCTTATCAAAACACACATCTTTTCTAGCATGCAGAGATGTTTTCCTTATTGTTTTAAGTAGTTTTAATTAGAACTTAAAACCATTAGAAACTTGCTTTTAGTGAACACTGAGAAGTAAGCTATTGTAAACTGTTATACTAGCATTCTTTAGATTGACACATTTATGAACACATTTTATAATTTCTGGAAACATGTGCTTTACTGCACAATTTCTTAATAAGGATAAAATATGTCCACTTAGCAAAACTTTAAGGTTTTAGGTTACCACAAAGATTTTCAAGCCATATGTAGGTAATACACTCTAACACACTGTAACACACAATCATTAAGAAGTTCACTTACTACGCTTATTTAGTTCACTCGTCCTTAACCATGCTAGATTACTTACAAAACCTTCACTAAACATGACAAAGTCAAGCCTCTCTTTAAGCTTTCTTTTCTCTTGAAAGATTTAAGCCAGGCTGTATTGCAGAAGATAAATTTCTCTCTCAGGGAGTCTAGTTTAAAAACCTCCCAATTTTTGAGGATATTGATGAACCCAATAAGTAGAATAGATTTCCAATTAAAGGATTCTAAAGAAAACCAGTTTTATATTATAGTAGTCCACTGGACTTTAAACATTTTCCTTCCTTGGGGCAAAATAAATTTAGCTGCATAACCTTACTGTATACTTCTCTCAGGGGCCAGGCCTCTCTAATCAGAGCATTTGAATTGAGGCCAGGCTTGTGTGCAGAAGATAAGGCACTTTTTTTCAGAGTTTGGGGATCAAATTGCTCCCAACTCTTTAGAATGCATGCCAGAGGCATGTCTGGTTTTAAACTTGAAGAGGGTGCTCCCACCTCTGAAGTTATCCCGGATGAGCCCCCAAAAATGATGTCTGGGTTCTTGTTCACAGAGTCGAAGAATGAACCTCACAAATGCTCAAGGTAGGAAAGCAAGTGAGAGGCTTCCATTTAGAGACAAAGTGAGAGGACAGAGCTCCTGACTCATGCCAGGTGGGGACAAGAGAGTCCCCTAAACATCTTTTAAAACATTATCTTTCAAAACTAGTTTTCCTAGTTAAGATAGAAACTTTGTTTCATACAGAAAACATTTTTCATGATGAAAAGTTTTAATACCCACTATAAAAGCAAAAATCAAGCAGTACAAAAGTAAGTTTTACAGCAAAAACTTAATCTACCTCTAATTCCAGACCTTATCCCAATCTCCAGATATAACTGCCATCAGCAGGAATTTCCTCAAAAGCATTTTCTATGCATTTACACACAATTGTATTAAATGGGCTCCATCAATACATACTGAATCTAATTTTGACCCCACACTTGAATCTATTGCTTAAACATCTATGTTTGATTGTTTTCTCTGCTGACTACTCTTTAATGTGTTTTCTCTGGCCTTGAGCTTGTCATTTATGTTTCACTGCTGGGTTAGCTATATAATCCATCTGCATGTAATAATTTCAAGACAGAGACATAGAATTTATATTGTGAACCTTTGTATATGTGACATTTTTTCTGTGACCGTCATATAATTAGGACGAGTTAGCTACATATCAAATTCTTGGGTAGACATCCTTTACTCCCCAAAACTAAATAAAGAGCTTTCCGCTGTGTGGCAGAGTAGATCACCTAAGGCTCTTCCTGAGGCAGAACAACAGATTTTACATAAATCTAAAAGGTTTTGCATTGCTGACCTTCCAGATAGTAAGGAAATTTACAAAATACCAAAAAAAGAAAAAAAACAAAAAGTTTGCCAAATCCCTGAGTAGTGACTGCTAAGCAGAGGAAAAAAGGATTTTCTCTACAGCCAAGTGCAGAGTGGGCGACTATGATGCCCAGATTCAATCCCTGTTCCATGAAAGGAGGCAGATGGTCGGTCCTATGTCAGTTACGCCTCCTGGATCTCAGAAGCAAACACATCCTCTCTGGAGGAAAGAAAATATCCTCAATTTTCACTCTCACTTTCCCAAAGATTAAGACCAACCAAAAATTACAAAACAACCCATTACAAATGGAAGTCAGTAGAAAGAACACTTGGTTTAGAGCCCAAAGGACTTCCAATGTTAGTATTGTTTGTAATATGAAAGAATGGTTTCTGAAATGTTTAAACCAATTAAAGACAGGAGTCACAAAAATGAGTAATCAATTCAACCATCAAAAATGTCCAGGACTGTGAAGTTTGTTTTGTCCAAAACAAAATAGCATGTAGAGTTTCTCAAGAAGTTACTGTGGGGGAAACGGGTTAAATGGCACATGGGGTTCCTCTGTTATATTTTCCCTTGATTTTTTAATATTATTTATTTTTGAGGCCAGAAATCCACACTTTTCTTGAGGCTTGAAGTCCAAAATCAAAGCATCAGCAGGGCCACGCCCTCTGCCAGCTCTGGGGGGATCCTGCCTGCCTCTGTCAGCTTCTCTGGTAATTGCCAGCAATCCTTGGTATTCTTGGCTTGTAGCTACATCATGCCAGTCACAAGACCATCTTTTCCCTGTGCATCTTCACACCCTTCTCCCTCTCTTTGTGCCTGTCTCTGTGTCCAAATCCCCTTTTTAAAAGAACACTAGTCATACCGGATGAGAGCTCCCTCTAATGACCTCATCTTAACCTGGTCAAATCTGCAAAGACCCTGTTTCCAAATATGGTCACATCCTGAGGCCCTGAGGGTTAGGACTTCAACAGGTCTGTTTTAGGGAACACAATTTAACTCATAACACTTTCTTACAAAATGAACACTGGATCCAGCTGGCTTTACAGATTAGTTCCACAAAACTTGGAGGAATTGATCATTCCACAGTTAACACGAGTGTCATATAACTACCCAAAGTCTAAGAGGCCAATGTAACAGCGCTACCAAACCCAGATGAGGACAATACAAGAATGGGAATTTGGAGTGAGTCCTCCCGAGGAGCTCACTGGCTGCACACAGCCACATGGGTGCGTCTTAGACACTTACTTAATGTGGGGTGACAAAGGCAAGTTGCAGAAGACAGCCCGTGGCAAGTGGTTTTGAAGTTAAAACAGTATATACGTTCTTCAGGGAGACATACATAAAAACTGTGGGTCAAAGGGAAGGGATAATAAGGGTCATTGTCAAACAGACTTGTGTTTTCTGAACTCAATATAATTAAAATAGAAGTAAGAAATAAACTAAAAGAGAGTAAGCCCCAAATCAAGACTAGCAGGTCCCTTGGGAGGAGGGGAAGGAAGTCAGGAGGGCAGCCCATGGACTCTGTACCATGGTGGGCACAGCTGTGCGATGCCTAAGTCTTACTGTCACTGGTGAATCCATGTTCATTTAATAACTTACAGTCATATAACATTATTTTCTCTTTCTCTTTAAAATTCTCTTTCAAATTAAAAAAAAATTATATATAGACTGCGCCGTTGCCATTGCCATTGTGGAAGTTTGTGTGGTCAGGTGACTTTGGGCTGTCCCAGGTGACCAGGAAGGTTTTGGTCAGATGGTTACAGGAGTATCTTTGATCTTGTAATTTAAAAACGTTGCCAGGATGTACCTAGGTTTAAACAAGTATGCTGTTAGCAGTTCTAGCAATTTGGTTTGCAAGCCTTTAGGCAGTAGCTCCGTGATCCAGGTAGACAACTTGAGGAAATGAGAGTGGCTCTTTCGCTTCCTAAGAAGGCCTATGTGCTCATTTTCATTCTTGGAGCAAAAGATATGTTTCTAGTGATGAAATTCAAATTAACTTCCAATAACGTAGCTGCCCTGTGTCTCTTCCCTTTGGTCCCCACCAAGCCCAAGGCCCACCCTGGAAGAAGTCAGCACCTGGGCTCAGTCATTCGACCAGTTAATGTTCACTCCGGCGGGAAGGAACGCTTTCCGTGAATTCCTCCGAACAGAATTCAGTGAAGAAAACATGCTTTTCTGGATGGCGTGTGAAGAACTGAAGAAAGAAGCTAATAAAAACGTCATTGAAGAGAAAGCAAAGATAATATATGAAAACTACATTTCTATCCTTTCTCCTAAAGAGGTATGTGCCGGCCAAAACGGTTTTTCCCAGGAGGCTGGTGCTGAAACTGACTTATTTCAGCTATTGGTCCCCTGGCAGTTTAGCTCCTCCAAAATGCAGAAAACGACTCTACCCACTATTCTTAGTTTTCAGATGCATTTGACTGTGGTCCTGTCAATGGGCTCCAGGTGCAACCTAAAATCTGTGAAAGGTTTTGTACATTTTTCCCACAAAAGTATCCATAACTTTCATCAGATTCTCTAGAACGGGGAGTCTATGCCCTTTATTGTAAATACTGTTTAAAAATACTGTTTAAAAATATTATACCCTGTAAGCATTTAAGTTATCCTTTTATTCTGAGCAAACACTCACTGAGGTAGAAATAGCATCACTAATATGAAGCTGATACTGTAGAGGTCATCCCCAGCGTGGCTCTTCCTTACATCAGAATTTACCAGAGGAGAGGAATCAACCAACTGTGCATTTCTCAGTCTTTGTTCCTTAGAATCTAGAATCTAGGAAGTTAGGTTCATCTCAAAATAAAGTGCCCTGTAGCTTCAGTTACAAAAACACTCATTTCCTCCAATGTGCTGCTACGGATAAGAAATTAAGAAGGGTCCCTCATGTTAGGGAGCTCATGGGCAACCCGGAGCCTGTGTCCTAGGGGCTGGCGAAGTGAGGTGCCACAGCAGGGTGGGATGGGAATGAGGACAGGGTCTGGAAGAGGCCAGAGACAGACCAGGGATGATGAGAAGGAAGTTACCAGAAATACAATGGGATGAAGACATCCCCGAGGACCAGACTAGATGGCAAAGGCTAAAAGCAGGCAGGCATGTGGCAGTGGCAGTGGCAGTGGCTTGGGGGCCAGCCTGAGGTCTTCACATCTTTATCCTGAGAAGCTCTTGGATGTTAGCCTGGTTAGAGCATCACATTTGGATTTTTGAAAGGCCAACATGGCTGCAGACTGGATCTGGAAGACTAGAGGCAGAGGCTGGTTAGAGCATGAATTCAGGAGTCTGGACAGGACATACCGGGGCCCCACCTGCACCAGCTAAAGAGAAACCTGAGGAGAAGGGTTTGATCCAGGGTTCCAAATGCCTCCTCCATGTCTGCTTCAGGCATAGTTCACTTCAACCGGGCAGACAGGATGGTGACATACATCCAGAAAGGCAGGAGGGCTGAGTTTGCTCACTTAAGTTTGTGTTGAGGTGAAAAGAGATTCAGTTGACAGACGTATGAATGTGGAGTTCAGAAAGTTATTTCCATTTGGATTAACAAAAAGCATGAGGATTTTTGTCTAATTTATGGATGCTTGAGTCTAACCCTTGCATATTTTTACTTTGTCATGATTTTCCTTTTTATTTTTTAAGGCAAAATTTTTCAACACTTTTAAAGCATTGTACAACCAAAAACATCTTAGAATGTGATGCAAAAATGATATAAGAAGAATGACCCTTTCCTTCTCAAATAGAAGCATATATTACTTGAAATGTAAAAGTTTCACAATTTTAAGATTGGGGTCAGATTCACTTGGGTTTGAACCCCAGTTCTCTCATCTAACAGCTGCATAACCTTGGAGGGTATTTCGGAAGCTTTTTGCACCTTGGTTTCCTTATATATAAAAGGGGACATCACCTGCCCAGAGTTTTGGAAGGATTGAAGGGGGGACATGAACCTGGCTGCCACATCTGGCAGAGCAGCTCAGGGGCACACGCTTCATGCGGAGGCTGTGAGGAAAGAAATGGTTCTATTTGTGCCCCAGCTGCTGGTGAACCAGAGGATTTTGTAACATTTTCCCCAACAAGGGCACGAGCTTTCCTCCTCTTAGCCGACAGTCTGTACTGAGCCCCCGCTTTGGCCGGAGCTGTGTTCCTGAGCTCTGGACCCTTATGCTCTAGAATCTTCTCAGAGAGGACTGCCTAGTAGTGAGGGTGGCCTCAGGAAGAAGCTCAGGATTGTAGGGGCCATAAGAGGAATTTCCCCTCCATCTGGGTGGGTGGGGAAGGCTTGTGGGTTAGAAGAATGAATCTAAAGAAAGACCTGTAGAGGTGCACTTAGGCAGGCAGAGCAGGGGAAGCTTATTCCAGACAGGAGCAGGGACAGGCTAGTCCAAGCTCCTCCTCTCTTTAAATTCAAAGTGGAAAATTCCAAATTCCTTAAGTTCTTGAGTGCAATAGTGAGGCAGAGCTGGGGAACGAGTGGAAGCAGATCGCAAAGGGCCTCCTAAGTCTAAATCTGGAACTTGTAAGCTTTGGACTTGATCCTGAGAGCAGCCACAAGTCAGTGCCAGGCATGAAGCTGGAATGTCAGGACAGGGTTTGCACATTAGAAAGATCCCCCTGGCCAAACTGGTGCGGTGTGGAGAGGCACTAGACTGAAGCAGGAGAGGGTTAGGAGGCTGGCGAACAAATGCAGCAGGTGACTATGGGTGACCTCCATGGCCGTGGCAGAGAGGAGGGAAGAGGTGGACAGAACTGGGAGGTGTTCAAGAGATTGGGTCACCAAGAATTTGTGATACAATAGAGAGCCAGAAGGAAAAGGAGGGGAAGCAGGATGCAGAACTGGGTGGAAATAAGTAATTCTATTCCTTCACAAGCTAAACAAGAAAGATTTGGAAATGTTCGGAATCTGTGTTGAATGTTGAGTTTCCTTGTGCAGACAAAGGGGCTTCCAGGAGGAAGGTGGGTATGCACCTGGAAAGATAGATCACAAAAGTCAATGTTTCGTGAGTTAGCTACTTGTATTTTCAGTTCTCTATTAAACAATATCCTGTGCGTTGCATAGCCTTCAAACTGTCGTGGCCTACTGGTACAGAGCTGGTCCAGCTGAGGCTCTTCGCACAGCAGAGAACACATGTGAACTGATCTTTGCAGTCTGGCCCATTCCCTTGTTTGTCTGGTGTCCTGCTAAAAAGCTTGAGCCTGGCGGCTTGTGCTGGTCTGCGAGACAGCTTTGTCTGGAGTGAGCAGAACATCAGCATTGGGGAGCCAGCGTCTCCAAAGGAATTCTCCTTAAAGGCCCCCCAGCTACCGTCTTCACCCCTGTGTACGGAGGAGCTCACTGGGGCACCGTTTACTTTGCCAGAGGCCCCACACCAAGGAGTGACAGAGCCTGAATTTCAGCACGGGACGCTTGAGTCTAACCCTTGCACCATGCTTCTGAGTCAGCTTCCACTTCACCAGCTGGCCCAGCACTCGTTCCCAGAAATCTGCAGCTGTGTTCTAGCTGGCTGCAGCCCTCGGCCTCCAGTTTTAGCCCTAATGTCATTAAGAAGTTAGCAAGGGGTAGCTCTATGCATGCTACATGTACTATGAAAATATGTACTATTTTCTTTAAAATAGTACACTCATTTTAAAGAAGCAACACAGCATTGTGATTTTCTGAAGCAGTGTGAGCCCCACCAACATCACCTAGAACTTGTAAGAAATACAAATTATCAGGCCCCTCCACAGACCTACTGAGACAGAACTCTGGGGGGGAAGGAGTTGGTGGGGGACAGCAAACTGACAAGGCTTCCAGGGGCTTCTAATGCCGCGGAGATTTGAGAACCATGTTTATCGTGCATTCGGTTTCTCTTTCAGCAGTTCAGATTTTTGGAGGACCTTGTTTGGTCTGGAATTTTTAAAAGGCGAAACAAGGTTATGGGAGTTTTGGATGAATTTCCAAAGAGAAACATATTTAATAAAACTCTTGTTTGCTTCTATTGACAGGTCAGCTTAGACTCCCGAGTAAGAGAAGTCATCAACAAGAACATGGTGGAACCATCCCAGCAAATATTTGATGATGCACAACTGCAGATTTACACCTTAATGCACAGAGACTCATACCCCCGGTTCATGAGCTCTGCTCTCTATAAAGATTTGCTTCAGTCCTTGTCTGAGAAATCAGTTGAAGCATAGGATGTTATCAAATATACCTATTATAAATAAAACAATAAAAGAGCTCATGGACTACATCTAGTACAAGGAATGTAGAGGTAGTATCTTCTGCTGGAGTAATAACTTGGGCTATTTTAATAAGATGCTTCCTTCTACAGAAGACTATATAGTCACAGTGTAAAACTGCAGCCACCTGTAATGATACTTCTGAAAAAAACTGGGGTCTGGCTGTCTTAGAAAGATAGTATATGTACATTTACCGTAACAGTAGCATGTCCTCAATGACAAGGGGTACACTTGAAGACCCCATACTGCCTGCAGCATGTAGACCCACTGGAGCAAATGGGACTAGTTTGTTTTGCATGAGTCCGGTACCTGATTACTCTCCTCCCAAAGAAAAGATAGCAAGTGCATCTCAGCCACTCCCTCTTCTGTCTAGTTCATTTTTGAATATTTCACTTAGTGCCATTACAGGGCCCACATTCCATTTTATAAAGATGCACTACTTTAAAAATGGTGTTCCACTTTATTGTAGAATATGTGTATGTAGGTACATATGTGTGTTTATCTATACATGGTAAGTGTAAAGCACTGTACTCTTCAGTGGGTCTCAAGCGTTTGGTAAGAGAAGCAGTACTTAGAAAATTCTTTCGTTTAAAAGTTACCATTATTTTATTATCAGAATCAGTGAACCTGAAGAATGAATTTTAAGTTCACAACTTTGTGTTCATGACATTTTCAAATAAGCCTATTTTATTATTGAAAGAAATATGGGCATTTTCACTTGAAAAATAAAGCACAAGAGTTTTATCTCCATCTTTATCTTTTTTCACAGGTAAATATTGGAGAAATAGAAGATTAACTAAGTAGGGATCTAAGCAAGATACCTTTTAGCTCCCAGACTAAGATTTTGTTTTAAAGCCTACCATTTTTATCATGGGAAAACAGAATCACTTCACAGCTTGCAGGCAAAATACTGGTTTGTAGACCTAAGCCACCCTGAAGAATTCCTTGACTACAATGAATGGGAGAGACAACCAAAATCTGGAAGAGCTTGAGGGGTGGGCTAGAAAGTAACTTGGAATAGGCCCACAGGCTGCTTCAGCCTTGAAGGGGACTGCCGTCCTCTTGCTCATCTCCCCCCAAGCAGGCCCCTCAGCCTGATGCCTTCTCCAGTACTTTTCAAGCCCCCTAAGCCCCTCACCCTCATTCCCAGTAAAACATCTTACCTCCTTTACTGTGAAAACTGCAGCCCAACCCGCAGCTTCCTGCATAGCCTATAAATCCGTGTGCGTAGTGGTTTGTTCTTACCACCTTCACCCCCGGCCCAGAGAATAGTGACCTTCCCTCCTTTCCAGGGCATCAGTCGTGTGCTTTTGATCCATATCCTACAGTGTCATTCTTAGACAAGAGGATGGAATCGTTAGGGCATCGACCTTGCCCTCTGGTCATCCACATTCCTGCCAGGGCGACAGGTGTGTCCATGGCAGTGACAGTACAGTGTAGCAGGTGCTGTGATGGGGAGGAGCCCACTAGGGAAGCCCTGAAGGGCTAAGGGAAGATTTCAGCGTAACTGGCGCCACAACAAATCTATAGCACGAGACTGTGTGTGTTGTGGCAGAGGTGTGGGAAAGTGTCCATGATTGGGGCAATCCTGAACAAGTGCAGATATGAGGTCACTTGTAAGACACAAAGGATGGCCAGGAATTGGATGGAGGGACATGGGAGACTGAGATTTTAGGCTGGAGTATGGACTCAGGATTTTCCAACAAATGGATGAATGAGATTGCCTGGAGAGTGATGGCAAGGAAAGGCTGCAGGTAAGTCCTTGAAAGGATGGAGAGAGACAGGAGCATTCCAAAGGAGTCACGGATTCACCTCAGTGCAGGTAAGAAGCAAGCCAGGGACATGTGGGGACATGGCAGCCACTGAATGGGAGAGCTCGAAGGGGCGGTGGCACAGGGCAGTGGCATGGGACGGTGAGTTAAATGCTGACCTAGGATTTTCCCCCACCCTCCTACACCATCAACTTCGCCTGGACTTTCTCCCATACCATAAGCATCCCGATTCCCCAGCCTGCGTTGCATAGCTGCAGTCCTCCCTTCCTTTCTCATCTGATTATCACCACAGCCCACTCTTGCCATCGTTTCCTCACCTCCCCATTCACCCCTCAAACTACAGCCATGCCCCAGCCTGCTCTACACAGGTCTTGGCCGGCCACGTCCACACTCCTGCTTCAGCCTCCTCGGCGGACTGCTCAGCTTCCTGACATCATAGCCGGTACTGTTCTTGAAACACCCCTTGCCTGTCTTCTGAGGTGCTTTCCAGTTCTCATCTCTGTCCGTGTCCTTCCAGGCAGTAGGACACAGCAGTCAAGGGCCTTGGGCGCTGGAGCTGGGCTTTCTGTCACCCCACTTCTTTGTGGTAGTGGCACTAGCTTTTCGGGGCCAGCTTCCTCTGAGGAGTTTGGACATGGGCTTGCTTTTCTGACTAATCCACACTATAAGTCTAGTCTCTCTTGGTTCTCATACCCCCTTCTCATTGTTTAAATAACTGCCAATACAGCTGGGGCTACCAAATCAGGATCTGCTCTAGACTTTCTCCAGCACCTCAGAATCAGCTGTTGGTTGTTCATCTCCCCTTGTGTATCCCACAGCTAAGTGAAACCCATCTCAATTTTGACTTCTCATCCCACTGCCTCCTTGACCCAGCCCAGCCCCTGTCTGTGTCCGCAGTCACTCAGCCAGTCAAGTCTCCTAGGTTCTTACCTGGGTGTTAACTTTGATTCCTCCCTCTTTCTCCTCCCAAAGCAGTCACCAAGCCCTGCTGATTTCACTTCCTTCATATTTCTCACGTGTCTCTTTTCCCTCCTGACTGCCATTCTTTCTCACCTGCCTGTATTGATGCCAAAAGAGCCTCCTAACTGGTCTCCCTGAACCCATCCCGGCTTCAACTCCATTCAAGTCCATCCTTCAAAATGCCATAAGGTGATCTTCCTCACATGCAAACCTGCTTCTCACATCCCTCCACTCCTTAAAATCTTTAGTTGTTCCTGATTATCTGCAGTACAAATGCCAGACTCGGCCTGGTGTACAAGCCAGGCCCCTACAGTCGGGCTACTGGCTCCCTAGCCAACCCCACATCCATTTTGGACTCTAGAACAAACACTTAAGAGAAAAGACACATATACCACTTCACCCTCTCTAAAATGCCACCCTTCACCCAGCTAACTCCTATCATTCCTTCAAGACGTAACTCACATATCACCTCCTCTGAGAAGCCTTAACCTCACCTCCTAAGTCTTACTTCTATTGTGTTGGGTGCATTCTTTCGTAGTCCAGGAATTTCCTGTACAGATGTTTATCACCTGAGTTATTACAAAGTATCTGTCTACGTATGTCTTTTCCCGTTACACTCTAAGCTCCGGAGACATTGAAAATACATCTTATTCATCATTTTATGTACAGTATATAGCTAAGAGCAATATTCACTAAGTGCTTATAGAATGGAACTCAAGAGTTATAGCATGAAAACTGAATTTCCCATAGCTATAAAAATAAAAATCCCATTCCAAATCTTTGAAACATGTCACGCCTCAGATCTCTTTCCCATGTGCCTTACATAATGCACTACAACGAACCAATCCTGAGTAAATCTATAGTGCCATCTACATGTATGAATGAATCCTGAAGCCACCCTCCAGGTACCCTATAAACTCAGTGCAATTACAAGGTTTAAAAAAAAATGTTGAATAAAACTCGAAAAGCTGATTTTGTTGGGATGGATGTCTCTCCATATATATAAACAAATATAAGTTGCAAATGGCTTAAGGACCTAAAGATTTTTAAAGAATAATAATACTGGAAGAAAATGTAGGCAATATTTTAATAACTTCAGATGAAAAAGGTCTCCTAAGCAAAACATCAAATCCAAAAACCATAAAACAAACACTGACAGATTGGATTATATTAAAATTATAATTCAATACCACAAAATATAAAAAGAAATAAAACACAGGCATCAGGCAATAAACACACTAAAGATTACTATGCAGAACATATTAGGTAGGAGTGCCTACAAATTAGTAAGAAAAACTTTTTTTAAGTCAATACATTTTTTTAAAAGTAATTTCACATGTTGTGATTCCTCCACTGTCAATTACCTTAGTTCCTCCAAACTGTTATGAGCAGGTATGAAAGCATTTCTCTATATTCTAGAGTCCAAAACGTATGTGGGGTTGGGTAGGGAGCCAGTAGCCTGACTCCAGAGACCTTTGCTTAATACACCACTTCGGGAGTAGAGGGACAGTGCAGTTAGGAAGGCGAGGGGGTTGGGGGGGCTGGGATTTGAAAAGATCAGGTTCCTGACCTTAGGAAGTCAGACTTCGGAGGTATGGTTCCAAACTAAAAGATTGGTTTGAGTCATAATCTTCAAAACAGTCCTTTTAAAATCAACTACTGCTCAATCCACAGTTGTCATTGTCAGCCCCAAATTCTTTTAGTTGGGCTTCTTTGATCTCTACTTGAATATAGACATACTTCAAAAATTCCCTTCCTGTAATCTCTGGGATCCAGTTTCTTCAATTTACTTTGGGGCCACATTTAGGGTCAGACTAGATGGATATGCCTGGTTCTCAATTTCAGTCATCTTCTAGCCATGACTAAATTGAAATCATATTAACTCCTAAGCTGTCACACCCTAGAAGGGTACAGATCATCGGGATATGCAAATACCTAAGAGTAAATAAAATTCGAATACCGGTCTTTCACAGGTGTAGCATACTGTCTTATAGTTCTCACAGATCTAACAAAGTTCTGTAAGTGAAGGAAATCACATATATACTCTGTGAGGTGTTTCCAAAGATGTATGTCTACATAAAAAGCCCCGTTGAGATAGACCACAACAATAAGACATCACAGACAGTAAAGACAATAAAAACAATAGAAGAAACCAACTGGGCCTTAAACAAGAATAGATGAGCATAATAAATACAAAAAGATAATCATATGAACACAATTTAAAACCACGAGATAATAGTGATTACTACTCCCCCCAAGATTTGCAAAAACTTAAAGGATTGATAATATCTAGTAGTAGCAAAAGTGTCAGGCAACAGGCATTTATATCCAGTTGACAAGTGGATAAACTAGTTTGACTTTTTGGAAAGCAGTCTGGCAGTATCTCATTCTGAATGACGACATTCACTAGCTGGACAGTTAAACTTCTAAGAACCTATCCTACAGTACAAAACAAAAGCTACCTGGGAGGTAATAGTTCTTAAAGGAAATGGTATATATATACCTATAGAACACTCTTTGGTGAAATTAAATGCCATGTATCTATTTGCACTGGCAGGCAGTGTTCTAAGGTAAACTGTTAAATGAAAACAAGTTGTATGAGTGTGCCCATTTATATTAATAATGGCCATTCCAAAAAATTCCTGAGCTGGGTACAATTCCAGTCTTCACAAATTATGGTTTAGTCCTTACCACAGCCCTATCAAGTATGATGTTGTTACTCTTTACAAAAGAGGCAGAGAGGTGAAATACCTGGTCAAAATCTCACAGCTGGTTAAGTGGGAGTTAGATCTGAATCTGAGTAGATCAAGAGCCTGTGCTCTTAACCACCATGCAATGCCGATTTCCCAGGAAAACAGAACTAGATAGCCAGGCATGAGTACATACACACACATACAGGGACGGGGAGTGAAACCAGTTTCATGAGGTGGTAGCTGTATATAATAGCTTTCAACCAATTGTCTCTGCTCTCAGAACTTGTGAAGTCTCAAGTAGCCAGTGTTTTTACTGAGTATGACAAAATAAATTTATAAAGAATCAGCCTTCATATATAAAGATACTACTGTTTTACACAGGTTGAACAGTGAGGTATTTTTTTTTTCTTTTAGTTACTTGATTTGGAGCTAAACCATCTTAAGTTTTCTCTCCTGGCATATACATAACCAAAAATTTCTATTTTGAGCCATTGTATATTTGAAAGTTGCTGAAATAGATCTTAAAAGTTCTCATCAAAAGAAAAAAAATTATCTGTGAGGTGAGGGATACTAACTAAACTTACTGTGCTAATTATTTTGCAGTATATACAAACATCAAATCATTATGTAAAACCTAAAACGAACACAATGTTATGTCAATTATACCTCGATTTTGAAAAGTTGTTAAGGGGGAAAGCATTAATGAGCATTTGGTCTTATGGACATGTTTTGATAAATTTAAAAAGAGCATCAGGACTGCAATTATTAAGGGAGGGGGAAAAAAGATCAGTGAAACAGTCCTGAGATAAACCAACCTGGTAATTTGTGAGTTTAATTGCTCCTTCCAGTTCACTTCCGCTTCTGCAACTAACTGGCAATCTTAGTAGTGCTCTCTTAGATCCTCATACATCAGTACTTTCATTTAGAATTATTATACATTTACTTAAATAATCATACAAAACAATTTACGATTAAAATTTTTTTTTCAGCTGCTCATAACAGATCTCTCTCAAACTAGCTTACCCACAAAGGGAAATGATTGGCTTTCCTAAGCAGGAAGTCCAGAGTAGCTCCAGCGTCCACAAGGCTGGATCCAGACATTCAGTGTTATGCAGGCACTCTCTCCATCTCGACTTCCCTCAGCTTCATTAAAGGGTGGCCTCTGCATATTGTAGGAAAAATGGGACAGTGAGCCCCAGATGCAGATCCTGCTGGCTTAGCTATCCAACAGAAATGTTTCTCCCATCTTTCATAAAGTAATCCCAGAGAAGGAGCATGGGAGGAGGGAGGACACTGAAAGACAGACCCACCAGGGTCATACAGAGATGTGTCCCCTGAACACATCAGAAAAAGATGTCTGGGAATTAATGTCAAAAAGATGAAAGGTGTAACTATGCCATTCCATTCCTCTCCTGGTTTTTGCTTTTTTTAAATCAGCTACACTTTTGAATGGCATTATTACAAAAATAGCTTGGATACATTGTGTAAAGGATATAAAAAGAACATCTTTTATTTCAAAGCAGCTCAGTTCTCCAATTATAGAAACCCTTGGGCTAATTTAACCCAGACTGTATAGTAGATCACATATGAAATGTTTCTATCTTTGCAGTCATCGCTATTAAGGAAAAAACAATTAGCTGTCTTTTTATAGCACCCAGGGAGAGGAACCAGAACAAGTCTTCTGAGATAGTCATCTGTGCTTTCATTTACATCCACCAATTGGGTGAACAAGTACAAGAGTACACATATCTGTTTGAAAGTTTTTTCAACTGATAATAAAACTTGCATCACTTTACAGAATTCAAGTGCCAAAAGAGACTTCCCAAAACTCTAGCTCATTTTACACTTCTTCCTTTAAAGTGGCATCTAAAGCCCTGCCAACAAGAGGATATCTATCCTACTTCTGCA
Source organism: Smutsia gigantea (assembly GCA_032199065.1). NCBI lineage: Eukaryota > Metazoa > Chordata > Mammalia > Pholidota > Manidae > Smutsia > Smutsia gigantea. The sequence goes on from JAVSCE010011257.1 coordinate 42,474, forward strand.
GGTCCTCAACCTGTGGAACCTTCTTTCCATCCCATCTCCTATTCAGACAAAAAATGTAATGCACTGACACAAACACAACCAAGAAAAACCATTTCATGAGCACTTACTATGTGACTAACACTCTTTTAGGTACTAAAGATACAGCAGTGAATATGTTTCCTCTAAAAGCTTACCTACTCCATCTTTACTGATTTATAGCTATTCATTATCTAGTATAGCCACGTGATGAGATTTTTCTAATACATTTTCCTATTACTTTTTATGGACTTCAATTTATGTCCACTTTTTTCAACATAATTCTTCCACTACCACCTAGGAAACTGTCAATCAGTTACTGTTCTACTTATTGTGAAGTAGCATCTTCAATGTTGGTACACTGTTTATTTTTGAAACTGACAAAAATATGTGTTTTATATCCATGGTTTTATTCACATCACATTTTCCAGTGGGAATATTAGACTTCTTGAATGGCTAATTTTCTACAGCTAAAATTACTCCGCTTTCTAAAGTGTGTGTGGGAAGGGAGTGGTGGAGGAATAACTGTTGATTAAAACTCTTCAAATAACAACACTTTAACTGTAGTTTTAATTTTGATAAGTCAATCCAATTCAAATCTCCAAATTACACTTTGACGTGTAAGGACAATCATTGTGTACCTATTAAAATTCAAAGTATAGCCTGTTACTTCTTTTGCTGTCTTGTTAATACCTTAAACATTCTTCCACCTTTAAGATTTGATGTTTAGATGTATAAAAATATTTCAGAACTTTTGCCGTAGCTTAGCAAAACTTATAAACCAGTGCTCATCCCCTCTCAGGTAAGCAAGAAATCCAAAGTGGCTATTTTCTGCTTTCCCTTCATTAATTGCCACTCTATTTGTCTAGCTTAATTCCTCCGTATGTTCATTTAACACAGTTACTTTGTCATGGAAATAATTACTGTCAGATATTACCCATGAAAACATTTACTTCCAGTTACATTATAACTGGCTGGTATTTTCAAAGTAAAACTATTGTATCTGGTCTCTCTTATTACAAAATGATCTGTATTGCTACTCAACACTAGTTTTTACTCAAAGCCAGGCAGTTACCCCTTAATTAAAATTGTACTTTAAAAACACGTTAGTAGTTAAGAGTGGGGAAACTTTTTAAACAAAAGGCAAAGCAAGCTTTGGTGTCTAGATGACAAATCTGGTAGTTTTAATAACAAGAAACTTTATTGCATTACAAATTTTAAAATGAATCGTTTAACTTAAAAGTGGCACTATTTTAATTATATTCTTCTTAAACTAATTCTTTTAAAACACTTTATTTTTCAAATGATAAAAGGTTAATTGGCAAAACTGACAAAGTAGACATGGGAAGTACTGGTGGGCCAATCCGTATATATGGGTTAACTTGGACCTTTAAAATGTTTTCTGTATTACATTAAATTGATTTGCAATAAGAAATGGGAAGAAGGAAGTGAAGAGGAGTGCAAAGCATGTACTGACGTCTTTCTACAGGCGTTTGATAGAATATAGAGCAAGCATGATAAAACATGGACTTTGTAACAATGCCTTTAAGATGTTCTAGAGCCAAGTGCACCCTAAGGAACATACTATGCAAATATCATTTTTTCTTATTCCTAAGAAAACAAATGGTATACACTCAAACAAAAAGTAAAACTTAATTTTAGGATCAATACTATAAAACGAATTGCATCATAGCCCATATATTCAGTTTGCTCAACCTCATTTGTTGTATAAGAGTCAGCAAATTAGACTCAAGATAAAATATTTTCTATCAGTCTCCATAGAGAAAGACCACAGTTTTAATGATTTACGTAATCCTTAAATTTAATCCTTGGTCATATAGATTTCCAAACCAAAATCAAGTCATGAACTGTTTACAGTAACTACACTGTACTAAAATACTAACATTTTCTTCCCAGTATGTCTTCCTGTGAGGGGAAAAAATGGTCAGAAGTTTTCACTCTTTGCCAGTGCTGGGTTTATGAAAACCTACTAAACTACAGCACTGTTCTGCAAAACTAAAATACTCTACAAAGTCAAACAGGTAAATAAACAACAAAACAAACTGATTTCATCAAAGTCATGTTTCCAAAAGTAAAATCTATTAAGAACAAGTAATAAACATGTACAAGAAATGATCGTGGTTAGTTACAAATGCAAAATAATATCTTATCCCAGATTGTGAACAAACTAATTAAAATCAGTTTCATATGCTAGCTCAAATATTATGTACAATTTAGATAAGCTCGTCAAGTATTATTTGGATACACACCACATTTGATACTTATATTATCTCCTCCTTTAATATTTGCAAGTTACATGCCAATACAGGAACTGAGAAGAACATTTCTACTGTGTATGTTTCAGACTGTAAAAAAGTTAAGGTACATTTTCCTTTAAGAAAAAAAACAAGACAGTAAATTGCCAGAAGTTTAATATCAACTTACTTAGAAAAATGAAAAAAAAAAATGTTTTGAAACAGATAAAATTATTATGTGGTCTCCCTACTGATCTGAACCTACAGAAGACATTTAATGAAGGGATGCTATGTCAAAACCAAGACTAACCCAAGGGATGTATGTTTCTTTAAAAATCTGATTTGCAGGAAAACTAGTTGCTTGGTTTAATTTTAAAGCTAATTACAAAATCCATTTTCTCAATGGTCCAGACATTTTGCCAATTCTTCCAACTCAACAGAACTGTTGGAAAAAAAAAAGAAGTATTTTGTGAGACCTTTAAATACAGACAACAGGGTATACCTTCCCCAACCCCAATTTAGCAGAGCATATAGCTTATATTGCTATAGAGGCAGTTTTGGAAAAGATGCTATATTTTTCAGACACAAATCGTCACCTGTCTTACATGTTTGACTTTTCCAACTTAGAATCAGTAGGAATATGTAACTAAAGAAACAGTATAAAATATTTTTAAGTACCTCTCTTAATAAAGTCTTTCGGTTTAGAAAATTAATTCCAAATTTTAACTTCTAGAGTAAGCCACCCTAGGCATCAGCTTTCTACATTAAACTCGACTTTCTTAAATCCAATAGGTACTACTGTCAGAATTTATCCTGCAAACTGCCTGTATTCAAAACAAACTGCAATTTACCCAATAATAATAATAATAACAAATCACACACAAAATATTTAAGAGAGCTATCTGGAAAAGACACCTTTGCTCAACAAGATTGAAAAAATTATGTCACTCTCTTAGACCAGTGTAAAAAGCTTCCACCAATTCAGGATAGGGTACATTGTTTCAAACCATGGAAAGCATTCTCAATACCAGGAAAACTTTCCTAGCTCAGAGAGTAGTCTTTGCATATAATAAAATGGGTACTGGCCCTACCACCTTAAATATGTGTGTAGGGCCCAAGTCCCATACTATATTTGTGGAGGATACTTCCCCATTGTTTGGCTTTTAATTCACTTCTGACTTTCAGAAAATGCTTTAGCCTATGAAAATAATTCAAAATAATCAGTAGACTAAAAAGGCCAATGCTAAGTATAGCTTAAAAAAAAAATAAGAATCTTGCACAGACTTCAAAAAACTAAAAAATAGCCAGTATTTCTGGAACACCAACAATTACCAGGCATTCTAAATACATTATCTCTACTCACCACCACAACCTGTAATGTAGATATTAATTACATTTAATACATGAGAAAATTACAGTTCAGTAATGGTCAACTGGCAAAGGAGTTCAAAACCTGTTTGGCTGCAAAGACTATATTCCTACAATGAGAGCCTCCCAACCCCACATTCTTAATATCCCTACCCCTATTAGCAATAAAATTGGTCTTAGGAATGATGTGTAATGCTTCTCCCAATTTTAAGTTATATTTCTGTGGCTCACAAAAATCACTCAAGAATGAATTATTTAAATAGCATAAGTTTGCCTGTGTGGGGCTAATGCATGTACAAAGGCAATATGTCGTGTTACCAAACCATGACAGTCATCATCTGTAATTGATAAACACTAAAATCACTGGGCTGGATTTCAACAAGGTAGCTTTTCCAGAATCAAAATCTATGAAAATACACATGTACAGATTTTCTGGAAGTACAAAGTCAAAACAACTGAATGAATACAATATATACAGGACTGTGATACAGGATCTGACACTTAAGATTCAATCCTGTTATTTCTGTACCAAAACACTATGAAGGTGGGAAAATTAAGTTAACATTCTTTCTTTTTACTAGGGTACAAAATAGTAGATTCCATTAAAAATGGTTAGTCATGGCTGGCATAGTGCCGGACAGTGTGAGCATATGTATATATTTAGATATCTAGGTAGGCTTATTAAAAGACATAAAAAAATTATTGTATTATAAATGGGTGAAGTACAAATCTAAGAAAGCACCAAACCTTCCATCGATTTCCACATTCATTGCAGACTACAAATGTCGTCATTGGTTCATCAGCACTACGAGTCTGTACCTGCAGCAAAATCGAGTGGAAGACAGCATTCTTTACAGTACAATAAAAAGTCAACCTAAATAAGCACATTCTACATGAAGATAGACAATATACAATGGCACCATAATAAAATGTGTAAAAGCCTGAAACAAGTTCACATATGCTAAGTAATGCTGAAAGAACACACATTCCCAAATTTCACTTTTCTAAGTCCTTATTTTTTTCATGTTTAGTTTAATCCCAGGTAAGTGGGAAAATCATCTAGAGTCACACATTAAAAATCTTCATTACCACTAGGAAGCACAGAAATGTTCATTAAAAGATGTCAATTTTCTTACAAATTAGCAAAGATGTAAAAACTACAATTATTTCATACTGACAAATATAAACTGCAACCCTTCTAAAATTTAGGCAGCAACAAGAGCCTTTAAATATCCATTCTCTGTGACCTAGAACTTTGTATCTGATCTATTCTAAGATGTAATTAGGAATCAGAAACACTAATCAGTTAATTAGGAACACAGATCTGTATAGAGTTTAATTCACTAATTATCAGGGAAAGGCAACTCAAAACCACAAGGAACTATATCAACCCACACTCGTTCAGAAAGGCTATTATCAAAAAAACAAAAGATAACAAATGTTTGTAAGGATGTAGAGAAAAGGGAACCTCCTCATGCACTGTTGGTGGGAATGTAAACCGGTGAAGCCATTGTGGAAAACTGCCAGTTCTTCAAAAAATTAAAAATTAAATTACCACATGATCCAGCAATCCCACTTCCAGGTATATATTTGAAGGAAATTAAATCAGTATCTCAGAGAGATATTGGCACAACCATGTTCATCACAGCATTTATTCACAGTATCCAACATACAGAAACAACCTAAATGTTCTTTAGTAGACATGAAGGGATAAAGAAAATATACATATACACAATGGAATATTATTTGGCCATAAAAAAGAAGGAACTCCTGCCATTTGAAACAACATGGATGAACCTGAAGGGCATTATGCTAAGTAAAATATGCCAAACAGAAAATACCATATGGTATTGTTCATATATGACATCTAAAAACAAAAAAAAGCTGATTTTATAGAAACAGAGAACAGAATAGAATGGTGACTTCCAGGGGAAGGGGCAATGGGGCGATGCAGGTCAAAGGGTACAAACTTTCATCTGTTAGAGTAAGCCCTGAAAATCTTACGTACAGCATGACAGCTACAGTTAGGAATTTTAAACATTCTCCTCACAAAAAAACAAACAGGAATAGTTAGCTATGTGGAGGGTGAGGGGGATAAAGGGGCACAAAAATTCTCAATCACTATGTAAGTTGGTCATGGGTACGGCAGTACAGCATGGAGAATACAGTCAGTGATTCTGTAACATCTTTCTATGTTGATAGATAGTAACCACACTAGAGGTGGTGAGGATTTAATAATATGGGTAATGTTGAACCACTATGTTGTACATTTGAAACCAATTGTATATCAATGATGCTTCAATAAAAATAAATTCTCAGACATAACAAAGTTGGTCATGGGGATGGCTGCATAGCATGAAGAATACAGTCAATGATTCTGTAACATCTTTCTATGTTGACAGATAGTAACCACACTAGTGAGGGTAAGGATTTAATAATGTATGTGACTGTTAAACCACCGTTCTATACCTGAAACCAATGTAAGATTATATATCAATAATACTTCAATAAAAAAAAGAAAATAAAAATAAAAATCACACACACACACACACACACAAAAGTTAACTATGTGAGGGGATGGATGTGCTAATTATCTTGATCTTGGTAATCATTCCACAATGTACATGTATATCAAGTCATCGTGTTGTTAACTCTAAATGGAACCAATTATACATTTCTCAATTATTCATCAATAAAATGGGGGGAATCTATGTGCAAGGATGTTTAAGAGCATAATTGTATAATAGCACACACTGGGAACAACTTAACCAACAAGGAAATATTGAAAAATGTTAGAATAATCCATCTAATGGAACATTATACAGCTATTAAGATGTTTACAAAGTTTTTTTTAAAAACAGTAAAGGAAAATGCTTACATTTTAGTAGCTAAGTGAAAAGAAGCATAAAAAGCAATTTACAGTATACAGTTGCAACTAGATTTAGAAAAAAACCCACAAAATGTTGCACGCACCAAAATACTGAATGGCAGATTAACAGGCAATTTTAATTTTTTTCATATTTTTCTGTACTTTCCAAATTTTCTACATGTAGTACTTTTATTGCTTTAAGAAGCTATGACCATACGATTCAGCAATCCCACTTGTACCGAAGAGAACTGGAAGCAGGATCTCTATGAATGTATGTTCACAGCAGCATTATTCACAACTGCCAAAAGGTGGAAGAAACACAAGTGACCAACAGCTGAGCAGATGAACAAAGTGTGGTAGATAGATACAATGGGGTATTATTCAACCTTAAAAAGGAAGGAAATTCTGACACATGCTACAATATGGATGAACCTTTATGAACATTATGCTAAGTGAAATAAGCCCGGACCAAAAGGACAATTACTGCAGGACTCCATTTATTCATCTGATTGCCTAGCACAAATTCGGAGACTGGTGAGTGCCAGCACCTGGGGTCAAAGGGGAACGGGGAACTATTGTGTAATGGTATTGAGTCTCAGTTTTGCAAGAGAAAAAGTTCTGAAGATTGGTACATTATGAATGTACTACTTACTGACCTGTATATGTAAAACTGGCTAAGGTGGGAAATTTCAGATTATGCGTAGTTTACCACAACTAAAAATTAAAAACAAATTAAAAAGAAAACTAAGAAAAAATAAGCTATATGATTTTTAAAAATTTGATCTGCACAAGATTACAGACTTCTGAATTTTCCACTAAAGAGAACTAAACTGGAACCAGAGGTGTCAAAGACAGGTTGTTTCTTTAAATTATTCATTCCTGAATGAAGCTGCAAAGCATTATCAAGTTAAAAAGTTACTCTTAACTTTAAGCTCTGCGGGAGAGGAGGAAGATGGGTGAAGGCAAAAACCTAAATACTGAATAAGGTCTATTTGAATTTAATATGGAATGATGAAATCCCAGTCTATCACCACTTCAAAGATGAGAAGCTTCCTGATACCATAAACTATCAACATGACCTTCAACTCAAAAGACCAAAGGAGGATAAATGGCCGTTCTCAAAAGAACAGCATTCTACTTATTTAAAGCCTTGGATAAAAAATGGTTTAAAGAATACTTCTGAAATATTTCACATATACTTAATATTGCTATCTAGGCCTCTAAAAATAGATACAGATATGAAGACCCTGCGCTCTCAGGGGAAAAGTATCTCCTGGTGGGTACATGTTAACTAAGAGTCACACTTCAGTCTTCTGAATGTTATTTTGCCAACACCTTTGGAAGTTTTATATCTACAGACAGAATTTTTTGATTCTAAGAAAATCATACTGACTTCATCTCTAAACTAGATTCTTTCTGTTAAAAGAATGCTCTTATCGTAGCTACTTATAATCTGATTACATATCACTTCTACTATGTATGTTTTAAAGAAGCTTTGACTTTTAAATACCTTTCTGCTTAATACTTAACACTTTCTACTATGTGGTATTTTTAGGATAGATTTTGTATTGCTGAGATTTTTCTACTGGACTGAAAGAAAATAGAGCAATTCAAACTCAGAAATTTCTAAGATGCCCTTCATATGTTGATATAATATTTTAGTAACTATTAGTAATACTCCTACAAAATAAAATACTGAAATATCAGATACAAAACTATGACTAAATGATATATCTGAAAATGGAGTGTTATGTACCTTTAAAAATAAAAAAACAAGTTTATATACTACATTATCCACATGTGTTTAGAAAACAGAACAAAAATATATTCATATTTGCATGTATAGCATAAAATATGCAGAAAGTCATACAACAAACTAGTAATTCTGATTTACCTCTAGGGAGGGGGAACAAGGTAACTGCAGGTAAACGTGGGTAGGGAACTTTCCATTCATAATCTTTTGCCCCTACTGAATTTTTAACCTTGAGAATATAATACTTTCTAGAAAAAAAAATTTTTTTAAGTAAAGGTTCCTTGTTATAACTTATACAGAGGTTAGTAATGTTATTTTTTAACTGCTTAATTTTCTATCAAACAGAAAATTCAATTCCCTAAATCTTTCAATTAACTTGAAAAATAACAGTAAATTGTTCTTTAAGGGGAAAATTTTGAGATTGGCAGATGACATAAAGCATAAAAAATCTATTTGGCAAATGCAATCAATGAGTGATAAAAACCATTTTCACATACACACACACAACCAAGGTAACTATCATGTGGCTCTTTTCAACTGTTAAGAACAAAAATATTTAGTCACAAAAGTCATCAACATGCTGCAAAGAAGGAATAAATGTCTGTAAACCAGGCAAGCTAAAAGTACCCACGCTGCGTCTCAGAAAAAGCAGACATTTCCTTAAATTATATAATCCTGCCAAATAAAAAGAATTATAACCTGTATACAAACAACCAATAATCAATTGCTTATTAACTCAAGAGAAAGAGTATGGTCATTTTATTAAATTCTATAACAATTTCAAATTTTATTTATTTGATATAACCTTCACAGTAACAATTTCCATAAAAGTATATAAACTTACTTCAAAATTAAATGGAATCCATCAGTATTAGGATCTCTTACACTTAAGAGATCACATCTCGTCTTAAAGAACCTCAAAGTACTGTTAATTATCTTACTAGTTGTTTTGAAACTTGAAATGGAAGTTGCAAGCATTCTTAATATGAAAATAAGAATATAAACAATCACAAACCTGTGTGTAAGTACAATTCTTCTTTTTACATTTGCCACATGTAAATAAGTCAGTCTGGGTCCCACCCGTCTTGGCCATCTGATGCTCTCTGATTGCTTCTTTGGTCAAGTTTTTCCGCATCTCTTTGAGCTCATCGCTAGCCATTTCCTATTAGGGAGGTGGCAATACTGCTCAGTTACAGGCATCTTCTATAAACATCCTGAGTGTTTTTTGTGGCCAGTTAGCTTAATAATAAAACCAAAACTCAATTTTTAAAGTTTAAGAAGTAAAAAATTAATATTTTTCCTCAAAGCATTGATGAGTTTGCTTCCTTTGATAATTTCTTCAAATACTTGTAATACTGTACGTGAAAACTGGGTTTAATTACTGCTTGAAGGCTTATAAACAACAAAATCTTGTAGCAACAAGCACCTCTAGTATCCAGACTGTGGTCTCTACCATTGCCACCCCTGCCTCCAAAAAGGAAACACACCTCCTGAGGAATGTCTGGGTCCAGTTCTGAGTCACAAAATACACAGGGTAAGCCAGGGTCATCTTCCTGGGCTAGAATGCGTGGAAGTTACGAAATACTGTGGCTGAGATAAGTGGACAGAGAGGTGAGCTCGCAATGGCCAAAGATAGGACAATTTCTTCAGCTTTTAAACAAATGGTGATACTTAAAAAAGGAGAGCACACTCACCCTGTGCAGTTTTTTGTTCTAAACTTGTATAAATAACAATTGTGTAACTTGTCTCCCTTCTACCTTGTAACAATTGCTTCAGCCTACATTACAAATAAAGAACCACTAGAAAAAAAAAAGGAGAGCACAAAAAGCCCCCTCTGACATTTATTAGGGCACCAACTCCTCATTCTGATAACAAAAGGGCAGGAATTACACATCTATCCACTCTTTCCTACCCAAACCAACAGGGCAACCAAGAGCCTGAGTTTATAAGGGAAAGTGCTTCATTATCAAAGAAATCTAGCTAATAAATGTGAAAGGAATGAGAGAATTTTAGAAACCATTCTTTTGCAATTCCTAATAAAATAACCAACCCAGGCAAGGATTATCAGCGAATCAACACATTAAATGAAAGGCTGATGGAGAAATTTGCAGCAGGGAAACCAGACTCTCCATGCCCAAACACACGGATAGTCTCAGCGTACTAACAGCAGAGCCACAGGTGTTACATGCCTCCCGATGTGATGTAATATAAAGTAAAAAGCACTCCTTATGAAGTTATGTATGAAGGGAAAAAGTTGGACTTGTATATAATCAAGCCTATAGAACTATAGAAAACAGAGGTGACAAAAAAGTTAAATAACATTATGAGGAAGAAACATACTTAATACCATAGGTACAGATGAAATAAAACTGTTTCTTCAACAGGTCAATGTCATAAAGGACAAAAGAAGTGGGTAGAGGTAGGGGAAGAGATTGCTTTAGACTTAATATATATTATATATAATATATATTATACACACACACACACACATACACAAAATCTTAAGAAACTAAACCAAACATAATGTATAGATAGTTTGTTGGTAGTTATATTAGAAAAATATTCTATTTTAAGCTATCTCCCAAGTATATTAAGGTAAAAGGATATATCTGGGATTTGCTTGAAAATAATTCAGAGAAAGATAAAAGAAGGAAATAAATAAAAAGAAGGAAATAAATAAAAAAGGAAAAAGGAATAGATGAAAAAGGTGACAAATTCTTAAAAATATTTGAAGTCTGGGTGATGGATATATGGGATTTTATTACATAATGCTTTCTACTTTTTAAATGTTTTATATTTACTTTAAGGAGGTTTTAAAAACCGAGCAATTTTTACTAGGTATATAGAAAAATGAATTCACTCTCTTGAATGCTTAACAGTGAGATTGTAGACACACTAAAGCTACTACCTATGAACAGCCATGTCTATAAACACCAAGCTATGAATTCATTTTCTCCATCATTCTCTATGTAAGGAATAGTCAAAAAGATGTAACCAATTTTATAGGTCTTAATTATGAAAAGAGCTTAGAAATTACAAAGTCTGTTTGCAATTAGACATTCATCTCTTTGATTCTACATGAATCCACAAAAAGTAAAAAAACTTTTGTTTTTAGACAGTGATTTAAGGCAGTCATCCAAAGATCATGGTACAGTTGTGGAAGGGACAAGGTACTGATGCCAACAGATTCAATCACCTTAAGTATTTGTCTCTCTCCACATATACATATATAAAAATGTATCAGAATAGCTAATGATTTATTATATATGTAGTATTTATACAGTACTTCATGATTTTAACAGGCTTCTCACTGGACATCATGGGATCGTATCATGAAAACATTATATTCAGACATACTCACCTCAGCCGTCATTCTGGCAAATAAGTCAGGAGAAATATTCCCACACAGTACATTTTTCCTTAAACTTGGATTCTTGGCATCCTTAAGATTTGATATCCTACTTCGTACTCTATTTTTGTATTTCATGTCTGTATTCCTTATTTCTTGATATATGGGTATGAGGTCGTCAAGGAAAAGGGGTTAAATTATAAAGGTAAGACCATTTTTCCCTATTCTGCCAAAATAAGAACTCCTGAAATTTCTAAGCAGTTCACAAAAATTGTTGCCAATTTAGATCAAGTTAATGACAAGACACTATTTCTACCTGATTTCTTGATCTGTAACTAGAAAATAATAATGACTGTACATTTATACTATGAGTAAGCAGTGCTTTCTTCTTAATGTTTAATGTCAACAGGACACAAATTAGAGTTTCAAAAGTTAACTCAGGTACTCAATCTGAGTGAGAAAACTTGGAAGAAAGCTTAAACTTGGAGCCAGGCTTTAACTTTCTCAAATCTGAAGTCTACCAAGGATCTTAAAGTTCTCAATGATTACACAGTTCCCTTGGGGGCCTTCTGAGAAAAAAACATTCCTGATGAATTGAAGGTTCCTTTCCTTCCCCAGCTCGGCAAGAAATGAGTTCAGCAGGTTCTTCTCAACAGAACAGGCTCAGGCGGAGGCAGAGCCCTAGCGGAGCTCCCTTTCTAAAAAAACCACTTCCTCAACCAGGAGAGGTGGACCGTCATGCTGTCACCCAGGTCTTCCATATTCCCCATTCCCATGCGCAAGATCCCTCTCCCAGAGCCCCTCCAAGGTGCCTGGCATCAACACATTTCCCTCCAAGGGAACACTCTCAGGGGTTGTATATGCATTGCTGAGTTAACCCCAAATGTGAAATATTACTTCACATATTTAGTGTGTGTTTTCTGCATCCTTCTGCACAACTTCAGTTGTTGCATTCTCAATTTTTGAGGCAGAAAAATGAAAATACTATCAACATTATATTTTACGTTTGAATGACAGGAAGATAAGAATAAAATGACAAAGATGGACAAAGCCACAGTAATCAGGACAATTTGGTACTGGCACAAGAACAGACCCATACATAGACCAGTGGAACAGAATAGAGGGCCCAGATATAAACCCAAGCATATATGGTCAATTAGCATATGATAAAGGAGCCACAGATATACAATGGGGAAATGACAGCCTCTTCAACAGCTGGTGTTGGCAAAACTGGACAGCTACATGGAAGAGAATGAAACTGGATCATTATGAAACTGGATCATTGTCTAACCCCATACACAAAAGTAGATTCAAAATGGATCAAAGACCTGAATGTAAGTCATGAAACCATAAAACTCTTAGAAAAAAATACAGGCAAAAATCTCTTGGACATAAACATGAGCAACTTCTTCATGAACATATCTCTCCAAGCAAGGGAAACAAAAGCAAAAACGAACAAGTGGGATTATATCAAACTAAAAAGTTTCTATACAGCAAAGGATACTATCAGTAGAACAAAAAGACATCCCACAGTATGGGAGAATATATTCAAAATGATGTATCTGATAAGGGGTTGACATCCAAATTATATAAAGAGCTCACACACCTCAACAAACAAAAAGCAAATAATCCAATTAAGAAATGGGCAGAGGACATGAATAGACACTTCTCTAAAGAAGAAATTCAGATGGCCAACAGGCACATGAAAAGATGCTCCACATCACTAATCATCAGAGAAATGCAAATTAAAACTACAATGAGATATCACCTCACACCAGTTAGGATGGCCAACATCCAAAACACAAACAACAAATGTTGACGAGGATGTGGAGAAAAGGGAACCGTCCTACACTGCTGGTGGGAATGTAAACTGGTTCAACCATTGTGGAAAGCAGTATGGAGGTTCCTCAAAAAACTCAAAATAGAAATACCATTTGACTCAGGAATTCCACTCCTAGGAATTTACCCTAAGAATGGAGCAGCCTAGTTTGAAAAAGACATATGCACCCCCATGTTTATCGCAGCACTATTTACAATAGCCAAGAAATGGAAGCAACCTAGGTGTCCATCAGTAGATGAATGGATAAAGAAGATGTAGTACATATACACAATGGGATATTATACAGCCAGAAGAAGAAAACAAATCCTACCATTTGCAACAACATGGATGGAGCTAGAGGGTATTATGCCCAGTGAAATAAGCCAGGCAGAGAAAGACAAGTATCAAATGATTTTACTCATCTGTGGAGTATAAGAACAAAGGAAAAACTGAAGGAACAAAATGGCAGCAGACTCACAGAACACAATGGACTAACAGTTACCAAAGGGAAAGGGATTGGGGAGGATGGGTGGGAAGGGAAGGATAAGTGGGGGAAAGGGGCATTACGATTAACACACGTAATGCAGCAGCAGGGAACACAGGAAAGGCAGTATTTATAGAGAAGGCAAGTAATGATTCTATAGCATCTTACTATGCTGATGGACATTGACTCTAGTGGGGTAGGTGGGGGGGACTTGATAATAGGGGGTCTAGTAACTATAATGTTGTTCAAGTGATTGTACATTAACAATACCAAAAAAAAAAAGTGACATAGATGGCCTTCTCCTTTCCCATCAAAACAATACAATCAAGATAGAAACTGAAAAATTAAACTGAATTCATTACAGGGAGAAAAAATTGTAATGAATCTAGCAGATTACTTAAAACAATTATGAGTATACACACAAAGGATATCTTCCTCTATTTGACATCCCAATTCGTCCTCATCAGCTCCAATGGCAATGTAGTCATCTAAACACAAGCACAAAGAATTGTCAAGAGTAAGTGATTATAACAAGTTAAAAGAAAATTTCTTCAACCCCATTTGCCGTATATAAAGAATTTTTAGTTTCATTAGAATCTGGTCTCTTTACTACCCACTGGACTCCTCTGGATTCACCTAATGTCCACAGTGCTCCTGCATTGATGACTCCTTATCCCTCAGAAGTGGGGAAGTAATTGATCTAGCAGGCAATTCCTCATTTCACAACTCCATAAATTCTGGATGTTCCAGCAGAGAGTAGAGAAAGTTATAGAAAGTACTGTCTTGTACTGTCTTGTCTCCTGTGTGACTCAGGCTTCAATGCAAAGAAACCATTCATTTCATCTATATGGACACACTCAGAAGACTCCTATGTAAATATTCAAACAGATAGAAGGAAATAAAAAGAAACTAGGAAGAAAAAAGAAAAAAAATATAAAGAGACAGTAAGGAAATCAAAGTAGAAAGGACAGAGTAAGAAGAAAATAGGTCATACTATGATTCATATAACAGAAAAGAAAAAGGATGAATTTGTTTAAGATGATAAATATTCCTGTACATGAAACTTTAAAGCCAAAATTTCACATAATAAGATTGGATATGGTCAAGTTAAATTAAACCTCCCATATAAATCAGTCTCTTTTCCACTTAAAAAAAAAAGTAGAAAATGGAATTATGGACATGAAACTTATATATGTCATAGTAACATTTAACACCAAGACCCAATTCAGTACCATTAACTCTCAGTCTAGGGGAGGGAGTAATATTAGCTTGCAGATTAAATGTGTGTGGGGGAAGAAAATTTGTGAAAAAAAATTTTAATTACTATGAATCAGATGAAACATCCATATATTAGAAGGAACCTATTTCGTGGAATTATATGAGATAATAAGCTGAGGAGGCCCCAGGATGCCTGTAGCTTTCTGCCTTCCGAATCTTGACTAGCAACAACTGCTCCCTGAGCCAAGCTACAGTGGACAGCTACCAATGGGATGCGCTGCTGGGAAAACAGTAATATGAAGGTGGCAGTGGTGGTGATGATCAAAGGACTGAGCAATGAAGCAAAGTACACTCAACTTACCTCCTGTCCGGAGAGCTGCAGCAAGCATCTCCCTACACTTTAACCGTACAGAATCGGAAGTGCTTGGTGCCCGAGGAAAAGATGAAACGTAAGTATCTCGAGCATTTGTCTCATCCTTTCTGCTGCTTACGTTGCCACTGGAGCTACTAAAATACACATAAACAGACACATACCAAAAAGAAATCAGGAGAAACTCAAAGAAATATCATTAATATTACTCTCTAAATCCCAAATTTTGGGGCCTAAATAAGATATTTCAGTGACTTACATGAAAAAAAACTGCATATAGATTAAAAAAAGAAGTTAAAATTTCAGTAAATAAGAGACAAGCCTCATGTTATTTCTAACCAACTAAACATTTACCTTGATTATCCTTTTAGACATTAAACAATATTCTTAATAGGGAAATACATAATATAACTCAATATAATAAATGAAAAGCAAGGATCCCGGTTGTAAGGAGAGAAGTGAGGGGATGGCACCAAAGACAATGACAGCTGTCAATCAAAAATAGAGGAGAGGGGAAATGTTTGAAAACCCTGTTCCAATCAGACAGCCAATGAGGTTTATTTCTATTTTACCCCTTCAGAATAAAAAACACGGATAGTGAGAAGTGTGTTGTAAGAATATAAAAAGCTCTCTTAATTTCTCCCCAGAAAAACCAATTCCATCAGGACAGTCAGTAATTTTCCAGTCAACCTAATCTTTTCAACTGTTTGATTTTCTTCTATTAGATTCTCAGCAAAATACTTCTCTTGACTGGTTTCAATTAACTTCGTTGCATTAAAGATATTTGCTACAAACCTTTTCATTCACCCTCCATAGATCTAACATGCTGCATCAGTGCAAGGAGGTATCTCCTTGCCTTCTCTCCACTATCAAACTTCACAAAGAGATCACTGCGGGCAAAATGGTCATTCTGCATACCTTCTAAGTTTAGTCATTTCCTTCCTGAAACCTTCTCTGATATCCTAAAGTATTACCTACACACACAGGTTTGTATTACAATGCTGTTTCGGATATTATCCGCTGCCAGACTGAGTTTTTCAAGGACAAAGACAAGCACTTACTCCTCTTTGTAGTCCCAGTACACAGCATACCACCTGTCAGTGGTGAATCAGTGAGCAAACCAATGTTTAAAAATCCCACTTCGTAAATCCCTTTTGCCACCCTGTACTTATAGCCCAAGGCCTCACTCATCCAAAGGAAACAGCCCACATGGACTGATGGAGTCTCTTCCTCCCCAGCTTCACTATTGCTGGCCCCATTTCTTACATTATGGTGCCTTCTTTCTAAAGTATTTAACCACATTTCTTTCTTCTTAAATTCTTACACCAAAGTCTAAAACCCTCTCAGCTGCAAGTCACTTAGATCTAACCTTGTATCTTTCTTTAGATGAAACCTCAGAGTCGTTTCTACAGTCTTTCTAAAATTTTCTTGAGAGTGTGTGTGTGTGTATGTGGATAGATACCAACCACTCACTTTATCAGACTTCATACATGATAATTCTATGGTTTTGTAGACAGGCTCTAGTTCTAAACCTCAATTACATAAAACTGATAAAAAATATATATTGTCTATACTTTTATACGCAAGGCATTAAATCAGTGACTTTGAATGTAACACAATTGAAAGCCTATGTTAAAAAATTCATAAATTATGGCCTGTACTTTCCAAAAATATCAAGGTCATGACAGAATTACTTCAAGTTAGAAGAAACTACAGATATGATAACTAGATGCAATATGTGATCCCAGATGATATTTTGGAAAGATCTTTTTACTTTTTAATGAAAGCCATTATGGAGACAACTAATGATATATGAATAGGGTCTGTAGATAAGAAAAAAAGTGTTGTATTAATATTAATTTCCAGATATTGGTATCTGTATTTCAGTTATAGATGAGAAAATGTCCTTGTTTATAGAAAATACACACTGCTGTACTTAGTATTTAGGAACAAATGACTCCTATATGGTTCAAAATAAAACTGGCTTATGTGTGCGTACATATACATGTACATATGCATATACATATATAAATGTCATTGGGCAACTGGAGTTCTATTTTTACAATTTTCTAAAAGTCTAAAATTATCTCAATTTAGAAAAATAAATTTTATTAACAACTGGCATTTAACTGTATTTTTAGCTTACCTCTTTTATCATTATGTTTAGTTAGTACCAATACGTAAAGTAATAGTGTATAGGCTTTTGATCATTATTACTAAAAAAAAAAAAATTGAAGAGTACATTATCAATTCGGGGAAAATACTGAGAAATAAATGAAGTTATAATAGGCAGCCTAAATCCTGAGTGCATCAGAATCACCTGAAGGACTTGTTAAAACATGTCTGGGTCCCAAGAGCAGAATTCCTCACTCAATAGTTTCAGGGTAGAGCCAGGAGTTGACTTTTCTAACAAATTGCCAGGTTCCATGCTCTTCCAGGGACCACACTTTCAAAAATACTGCTCTAAATCAAAGTCAAGTGTTAAATTACAAGCTTCCCAAGAACAGAACTACTATTGAATCTACTAAGACTGTACTGAATCTATTAAGTGCGTCACCTATTATATATATAGTGCAGTTTCACTTATGTGCTAGGAAAGAATAAATACAAAGAGACCTCACAAGAGCTGAGAACAATTTGATCCCTTCATTATTTTAAGTTTTTTTGAGAAATAGCTAGATTGGGAAGGAAAAAAAGAGCATAAAAAGGAGCATTAGAGCCAGGGCCAAAAAAAATCTAAAAGAAATGCAGTAAATGAAGTAGCCAGTAATCCCTAATCAGTAAATCATTATCAATCCTATTAGTGCTATCCCAGAGATTTCACTCAGTTCAACGTGTTGAGTATAGTGTAAATAATTTCTGGAAATCTTCTAAGAAACCTTAGACTATTTGGCCATATACATTAACTAATTCTGTCTGATTAGAAAACAGGAAGAGTAAAGACATGAAATAATATGACCATGGACAAAGGGACAGTCAGGTGAAACTCTGTCTTTTAACATAAATGAATTTCCATAAAGCAAAATACCTTTCTTCTCTTGCTTCGGGGCTATTCTGTGATGTAACTGCAGCATCTTTTTTCTTTTCTTCAGAGTCTTTATCTGTTGATGGTCCATCTGAAAATTTATGAAGTCCCTAAGTCATCAGCATGTATTAAAAAACAAAACAAAACTGAACTCCTTCATGTTATCAAGCAATAAAATGTATGCAACAATAAAAAACCTAAAATCTTAACTTTTCCACAAGTAACTGAAGTTTATGCAAACTATTCTATTATCAAATGTATTTGGGTATTTTTCACAATGAATGCTCAGTCAGCATTCCCAAATAAACTCCTTCATTTTATGGGAACCACAAATTCATATGCCAATGTGTACCTAAAAGGGAGGAAAGTATATAGAACAAAGGGAAGGAAAGAATATGGAAAAAATATTAGCACCATCATTTAAAAAATGAAAGTGCAAAGCAGAAATAGCAACACTGTTTTAATAATTTTTCATGAAGTCAAAGAATTTAAAGTGGTACCCCAAATACATATAAATATGACAGGGATAGTAAATAAAGAACATTTTCATTAGTAAGGCCTACCTAGCACCTCCTCTATCTTAAATAATGTATAAATATGGAGTACATAAGCTTTAGTCTTCAAGAGGTGAACAATTAGACACTGCAAAATAAGAAGTACATAAAATATGCTGGGCCAATGCAATAGTTTAGCACTGATAAGTAACATTCATGTTTAAATCAACCAAAGCAGCCTTAAAGCTGGGTTCAGAGAGTATTTGTATCTAGTGCACAAATTGCTCCACTTATCTACCTTTGTGATTCCTACATAAGCAATAAGAGCTATACAAGTAATTAAATTCTCCACATCCATATATTCAACTATCTATCAGGACCACCTAAGCGACTAACTTTTAAGCTTATCCTCATATTCAAACTTCCATTCTGATCCATTCAATCCAAATCTCTGGCAGTCAGGTATGAACATCAAAATTTTTTAGAGTTCCCCAGATGACTTTAATATGCTCTGGATAAGACTTTAGTATATCTGGATAAGACTGATAGAGAATGGCTCAAATCACAATTCTAGAACTCATCTCATAATGCTTAGGGTACCAAACCTGAAATACAATTCAAGTCCCCTATGACCTAGTTTTCACATACTAATTTTATTGCCCTCTGTATTCTCTGTAATTCACCTGGAAGGACTCAAAAGCCTAAAGAAGCCATAGTATTGTGAGGAAAAAAACAAAGATTAATAATGACATTAAAGAACATAACAAGGACTAAGAAATATTCCACAAGTAACAAGGTAGAAAGCATTTGAAAGGTGATACAACAGTGTAGTACTATCTAACTAGGATCCACTGCTGTCGGGGAGCAGTAACACTGATCCCACATACTGCCGTGCGTGTGAATTTGAGAAAGCAAAGCAGTATGAGGTATGAGCAGCCTTAATAACATTCCTACTCTCAGAATATAAAGTCATGGGCAACACAGCCAGCAAGGGCTCCAAATCTAGACTCAGACTGTCTGCAGATCATATATATACTCACCACTGATCCAACTATGCATTACATGCTTAACCACCTCCATGCCTCAACTTCCTCACCATAAAATGGGGATATAACATCACCTAGCACACCGGCTCCTTGGGATGATCATATGCCTTAATACAGGTTGTGCCTGGCATATCTCAAGTATCCAGAACTGTGCTACCTCATAGCAGTAGCAGTGAATCTACAAATCTAGCTAAGAGTCAAAGAAAAAGCTTTACACAGAAAGATACTTATCAAGACATTATTTATAAAAGCTGTAAAATTAAAAACAGCAACAAGTCTAACAGGCAAGTGATTAAATTATGTTATGATCACCCAATGGATTATTCTGAAACCGAGAAAAATGACAGTCATGATGAAAAATACAAAAGAAAATCCATTGAAAGGGCAGTAAAAATAAGTATCTATAAAAGCACAGTAAAATTACAGTTGAAGCAAAATCCATGTACCAAAGTAAAAAGAGACAAGAAATGCAACAAGATATTAACTGATGTTTGTATTTAGAGATAAGACTTAAGGATGAATTTTCATTCCTCCAACCCTCAAAATTTTATTTAATGGAGCATGTAAATCTTTTGATATAAATAAAAGTTATTAAAGGAGAACTTGTACTGATATTAGATACCTCCAACAAGTATAAAATTTTAGACTGAAGATTAAATAAGTGTAACTACAATATCTACTCTTTTCTCCCACAAAATGTAAACCATCTTTCCAGAAATAAAAATGCTTGCATATGGTTCTCAATCAACTTTCTATGACTGATATTAATTGTTTTAGAATATGGAATTACATTTAAAATTCAAATGAACTATAAACATAGTTACAGTTTGTCTTTAGAGACAACTTTAAAAAATTTTTTTATTTTGAAATAATTTGAAACTTGCACAAATGTTTTAAGAAGAGTACAAAGAACTTTACTCAAGATTCCCAAACTGTTAACATTTTGGCAGACTTGCTTTCTCATTCATTCAATGTCCCATATATATATATATATATACAACATGTATGTTGAATGCACGCACATACACACACACACCACTGTATGCAGACATATTATGAACCATCTGAAAGTAAGTAGCAGCTATCATGCTGCTCTATCCCTAAATACTTCACCTATGTATTCTGTAAAAATAAAGAAATTCACTTATATAATCACAGCAACTAATAAGTAAATTTAATAATGATACAATATTGTCTACTTCACTTACAGAACCTTACACAAATTCTGTCACTTATCCTAACAATGATCTTTGTAGCCATGCTTTTTTCTGTTCCAGAATTCAATACAGGATCATATATTACATTTGATCTTTTTAATTTTATAGGCTTTACAATTTTAGTTCCTAGTTTCTAAGCTCTTGTAAGTAATAGGTTTTTATCAGTATGACTGCTGTCCTTGAAATTTTAAAAGGTTCACTTTTCCTATTTTCTCATCCATATTAAGACCAATAATCAATTATAGAAATGGCTGATTACAGAGCTGGAGAAGGGAAGAAGGAAAGACCAATACATTTTGTGGTGCCAGAATATAAGAGATTATAAAAAAAACAAAAAACAAAAGGAGGCTAATCAAAGGGACACAGAAGCCAGTTTGAAGGGGTGCCTACTGGTCAAATCTGGGACAATTAAACATCAAAATAAGTAAGAACAGCACTGTGATTCACTGTATAGACTAGGAATCCATGTGTCCACACTAATTATAGTAAAATAACTGGGAAGTAAAAGAGGGTTTTTTTCTTATTAGGATGACTAATAAACTTTGAAGAAGTCAAGTTACAAAATCACAATTTTACAACTGTCTGAGCAAGAATGAGAAGACACTAAATGGAGGTAGGGGACTTGGCAAAGTCTGATAAGAAGCAAGACAGTTTCAGAGTCTTAAAGTATCTCCCACAAAACGCCTATTAGATATAAGAGGAAAAATAATAAACTAAACAGTATACCTTGACTGGACTTTCAAAATTAGTATCATTGATGCCTCTGAATGTGATATCCTGAGAAGGAAAAACCACTTATAGTACCCAACTGTGGGTGCACAACCTGAACTAACCATGAGAAAATAGAAAATGAACTCCAAATAAGGAACACACTATTTAAAACAAAAAGGGAAGGGTGCTTGTATTCTTCAAAATGCCGGTGTCGTAAGATAAAAGGGCTCAAAAATCACTCCAGACTAGAAGACTAGATATGTGACCTTAGACTGATCTTGATCTGGAAGAGAAAAAAAAGCTACAGAGGACATTATTGGAACAATTGGCAAAACTGAAACATGCCCTGTGGATTAAAGTACTGTACCAATGTTAAGTTTCCTGAATTTCCTGTATTCTGATTACATAAGGAAATAAACTTCTTCCAAGGAAACACAGTTAAGTATTAAAAGGTAAAGCATGACAATGCAACCTATTTGCAAATGGTTCAGAAAAATGAATTTGTATCTGTGAATATATACATATAGAGAAAAAGACAAAGAATGACAAAATAAATAAGGCAAAGATTAAAAACTAATCATCTAGAAAAAGGACACAAGTGAGTTACGTTTATTATTCTTACAAGTTCTCTGTTAGAAAATTATTTCAAAGACATTTTCAAACATTTATGTCAACCTTCCCCTTGGAAAAAAAATTATCTTCTTACTTAAGAAGCAATCCAGTTATAAGTGCTGGAAGACATGAAAGCTAAATTTGACTAGCTTAACATCAAGGTCAAACTAACATCCCTCACTCTTATAATAAGGCAATGATTTCAGTACCTCTATATTCATAAGGGGAAAAAAAAACACAACAAGCAAATGTTTGAAAAAACCAGAGTATTATAAATATATGTAAGGGGAGATTAATTATACCTAATAACTTTTTCCAGGACTTGATGAGAGACTTTGCTAAAGATGTAACTTCTTCATCTGTACTCTGCTTGCGAATGGCATTTACCGACATTCCAATTCTTGTGGACTGCAAAGCAATGACAAAGAAATCTGTACAAGCAATTTTATTTCAGACCATTTATTGTGTCATTTTCTTCCTACTCAGATGCCTACTTCCATTTTAGAATAGAAAAAAGCTTCAATTATTTGAATTCTTAAAGCACTCTATTATAGACTTAAAAGATACCTACATTTTCAGGTCAAACAATGGACTCATATCCAGGTTCTTATCACCGACATCTGCGAGCATTTAACTTGTTACTATAGTAAGGCTGGTTAACAAATAAAATGTAATCAATCTTCCACAGGAGAGAAGCAAGAATAAAATATAAAATCTGTGTATTTATTAAGAAGGAAGGCTAAAGAAATATGTGTATAAAGGAAGTGCTAATATATGCACTTGTCTTTATACATTCTTCTACATAGATTACTTCATAGACCAGCTGCTACCAACTTGTAATGAGGATGCCCAATCAAATATTACCATCTATGGAGGCTTAAAAAGCATTTTTCCCCCCAAACTAGCATATAATCAAAGATTATTACAATGGACTTCCTGGAATACAGGTAATTTAACATGTGGTAATACTATGTGCCCAGGGTCACACTGGGAGCATCCATATTCGTTAATCTTCCTAACAACACTTCAAAGTCAACATTGTTATGCCTATTTTATTTTAAAAGATGAAGAGATTGGAAGTACTAATAAATAACGTGCCCAGCATTTACATCATTACTAATTGGCAAAGCTGGGATTTTAATCCAGGTCTGTTCACCTCCAAAATCCATGCTCTGTCAGCACATCAATGATTTTCAAATTGTGCTCAAACAAAAATGCTGCAACAGGCCATTTATGGATGATAAAAAATGGTAAATTATTTAGTTAACTTCAGGTCGTTAATAGACAATTTTTCAAAACATATGGTCACTGGAAGAAAAAAAACAAAAGGAATTGTGAATGTTGAAATAAAAGGAGGGAACCCCTGCTGTAAACTTAAAAGGCAGAAAAATAAATGGGTACTTAAGGTTTCCTTCTAAATTATTCAAACCCTCTCAACAAAGAGATTATGGACAGAAGTTTTGTTCAAGAATTAGAATATGGGTTTGGCTGGAATGTCTTATAAGGTTCTACGGCAGAAAAATAAGGGGACTCCACCATTCTAAAATCCCCAAAATGATGGCATTAACGTTTTTGGTTTTTTTCCCCCAACAGAAAGTGATTCATTGCTCTTAGGAAATAAGATGCTATCACAACTGTTTTTAGTAAAGAAAACACTTTAAGAACTTTTCAGAAAACACCATTTTGTCAGCTAATGAAGCAGGTACTTCAATATGAAAAACTTTACAGAATCAAGAGCCTGGGCTGAATGGTACAGCTCACAACTGTGTGGGCCTGGACCTGCCCCACTGGATGCAGCTAGCGGTTCAGAAGTGGGGTATGTCTTTACAGCAGCTACACTGAGTGTCAGGGCTCACTTGTTTACCCTGAAGCCTGAGCGCTCCTTCCTCTCCAGCACCCATTCCCGGCTCTTCCTCATGACGATCTTCAACCCCACCACACCACCTAGAAAACCTACTTTTTGAGTGAATGAAGAAAATAACATGAGGTACTAATGAAGTTCTGAAACTTGGGACTGACACAGATTGGCAAAGGAAACTGAATTTTAGGAGGTGATCAGAAGCAAGCAAAGTTCTAAGGAGATTATGAACAAATTGTGTAAGGTGACTGATTGCTCCTTAATTATCATAGCATGTTTTAATCACTAAAAAGTCCATGAGTTTCTGCTTAAAATCTAAGAAAACTCTTATGGAAAATACAGAAATCCATAATAAACACATTTATCTAAGGAAGAGACTGTCCAGTCAAGAATAGT
Source organism: Smutsia gigantea (assembly GCA_032199065.1). Classification (NCBI taxonomy): domain Eukaryota; kingdom Metazoa; phylum Chordata; class Mammalia; order Pholidota; family Manidae; genus Smutsia; species Smutsia gigantea. The sequence continues at coordinate 67,333 of JAVSCE010011257.1, forward strand.
AAGAAAGGAGATTGCTGAGATATAGTAACAATGATTTGAGTAAGCTTTTTTCCCCTTTTAGGAAGTATTTTGGGAAGAGTAGAAGAAAGCAGACAGGAAAGGATTCGGAAACTATTTTACTTGGATAACCAAGTCTAGATTTGTCTCTAAGAATTCCCTAGACTCTGGATTTTTTCTAAAACTGGCAGACAATGATTTGCAGGATGTAACAGGCTTAAAAAATTGTTCTATGCTCAAATAATATTAGGAATCATAGAGAGTTAAACAGGCTTCTTAACTGCAGGACCTATAAAAGTTTTTTTTTTTTAATATAATTTATTTTATTATCATTAATTTACAATTACATGTGCAATATTACGATTATTAAACTACCCCTTCATCAGGTCCCCCCCACCAACCCCATTACAGTCACTGTCCGTCAGTGTAGTGAGATGCTATAGAATCACTACTTGTCTTCTCTGAGTTGTACTCCTTCCCCGTGCCCCCCCAACATTACATCTGCTAATTGTAATGCCCCTTTTCCCTCTTGTCCCTCCCTTTCCGCCCATTTTCCCAGTCCCTTTCCCTTTGGTAACTATTAGTCCATTCTTGGGTTCTGTGAGTCTGCTGCTGTTTTGTTCCTTCAGTTTTTTTCTTTGTTCTTATATTCCACATATGAGTGAAATCATTTGATACTTGTCTTTTTCGGCTTGGCTTATTTCACTGAGCATAATACCCCCTAGCTCCATCCATGTTGTTGCAAATGGTAGGATTTGTTTTCTTCTTGTGGCTGAATAATATTCCATTGTGTATATGTACCACCTCTTCTTTATCCATTCATCTACTGATGGACACTTAGGTTGCTTCCATTTCTTGGCTATTGTAAATGGTGCTGCGATAAACATAGGGGTGCATATGTCTTTTTCAACCTGGGCTGCTGCATTCTTAGGGTAAATTCCTAGGAGTGGAATTCCTGGTCAAATGGTATTTCTATTTTGAGTTTTTTGAGGAACCTCCATACTGCTTTCCACAATGGTTGAACTAATTTGCAGTCCCACCAGCAGTGTAGGAGGGTTCCCTTTTCTCCACATCCTCGCCAACATTTGTTGTTGTTTGTGTTTTGGATGTTGGCCATCCTCACTGGTGTGAGGTGATATCTCATTGTGGTTTTAATCTGCATTTTCTCTGATGATTAGCGATGTGGAGCATCTTTTCATGTGCCTGTTGGCCATCTGAATTTCTTCTTTGAAGAAGTGTCTATTCATGTCCTCTGCCCATTTCTTAATTGGATTATTTGTTTTCTGTTTGTTAAGGTGCATGAGTTCTTTATATATTTTGGATGTCAACCCTTTATCAGATACGTTTTTTATGAATATATTCTCCCATACTGTAGGATGTCTTTTGTTCTACTGATGGTGTCCTTTGCTGTACAGAAGCTTTTCAGCTTGATATAGTCCCACTTGTTCATTTTTGCTTTTGTTTCCCTTGCCCGGGGAGATATGTTCATGAACAAGTTGCTCATGTTTATGTCCATGAGATTTTTGCCTATGTTTTTTTCTAAGAGTTTTATGGTTTCATGTCTTACATTCAAATCTTTGATCCACCTTGAGTTTACCTTTGTGTATGGGGCTAGACAGTAGTCCAGTTTCATTCTCTCACATGTAGCTGTCCAGTTTTTCCAACACCAGCTGCTGAAGAGGCTGTCATCTCCCATTGTATATCCAAGGCTCCTTTTATCAAATATTAATTGACTGTATATGTTTGGGTTAATGTTTGGATTTTCTATTCTGTTCCACTGGTCTGTGGGTCTGTTTTTGTGCCAATACCAAATTGTCTTGATTACTGTGGCTTTGTAGTAGAGCTTGAAGTCAGGGAGTGTAATTCCCCCTGTTTTATTCCTCCTTCTCAGGATTGATTTGGCTATTCGGGGTCTTTTGTGGTTCCATATGAATTTTAGAATTATTTCTTCCAGTTCATTGAAGACAGCTGTTGGTAGTTTGATAGGGATTGCATTGAATCTGTAGATTGCTTTAGGTAGTATAGCCATTTTGACAATATTTATTCTTCCTAGCCAAGAGCATGGGATGCATTTCCATTTGTTAGTGTCCTCTTTAATTTCTCTTAGGAGTGTCTTGTAGTTTTCAGAGTACAGGTCTTTCACTTCCTTCGTTAGTTTTATTCCTAGGTATTTTATTCTTTTTGATGCAATTGTGAATGGAATTGTTTTTCTGATTTCTCTTTCTGTTATTTTGTCATTAGTGTATAGGAAAGCAACAGATTTCTGTGTGTTAATTTTGTATCCTGCAACTTTGCTGAATTCAGATATTAGTTCTAGTAGTTTTGGAGTGGAGTCTTTAGGGTTTTTTATGTACAATATCATGTCATCTGCAAATAGTGACAATTTGACTTCTTCTTTACCAATCTGATGCCTTGTATGTCTTTGTTTTGTCTGATTGCTGTGGCTAGGACCTCCAGTACTATGTTGAATAACAGTGGAGAGAGTGGGCATCCTTGTCTTGTTCCGGATCTTAGATGAAAAGCTTTCAGCGTCTCGCCGTTAAGTATGATGTTAGCTGTGGGTTTGTCATATATAGCCTTTATGATGTTGAGGTACTTGCCGTCTATACCCATTTTGTTGAGAGTTTTAATCAGGAATGGATGCTGAATTTTGTCAAATGCTTTTTCAGCATCTATGGAGATGATCATGTGGTTTTTGTTCTTCTTTTTGTTGATGTGGTGGATGATGTTGATGGATTTTCGAATGTTGTACCATCCTTGCATCCCTGGGATGAATCCCACTTGATCATGGTGTATGATCCTCTTGATGTATTTTTGAATTCGGTTTGCTAATATTTTGTTGAGTATTTTTGCATCTACGTTCATCAGGGATATTGGTCTGTAATTTTCTTTTTTGGTGAGGTCTTTGCCCGGTTTTGGTATTAGAGTGATGCTGGCTTCATAGAATGAGTTTGGAAGTATTCCCTCCTCTTCTATTTTTGGAAAACTTTAAGGAGAATCGGTGTTATTTCTTCTCTATATGTCTGGTAGAATTCAGAGGTGAATCCATCAGGCCCAGGGGTTTTGTTCTTGGGTAGTTTTTTGATTACTAATTCGATTTCGTCACTGGTGATTGGTCTGTTTAGTTTTTCTGTTTCTTGCTTGGTCAGTCTTGGAAGGTTGTATTTTCTAAGAAGTTGTCCATTTCTTCTATGTTTTCCAGCTTGTTAGCATATAGATTCTCATAATATTCTCTTATGATTCTTTGTATTTCTGTGGGGTCCGTCGTGATTTTTCCTTTCTCATTTCTGATTGTGTTTATGTGTGTAGATTCTCTTTTTCTCTTAATGAGTCTGGCTAGGGGTTTATCTATTTTGTTTATTTTTTCAAAGAACCAGCTCTTGGTTTCATTGATTTTTTCTATTGTTTTATTCTTCTCAATTTTATTTATTTCTTCTCTAATCTGTATTATGTCCCTCCTTCTGGTGACTTTGGGCCTCATTTGTTCTTCTTTTTCCAATTTCAGTAATTGTGTCTTTAGACTATTCATTTGGGAATGTTCTTCCTTCTTTAAATAGGCCTGGATTGCAATATACTTTCCTCTTAGAACTGCCTTTGCTGCGTCCCACAGAAGTTGTGGCTTTGTGTTGTTGTTGTCATTAGTCTCCATATATTCTTTGATTTCTGTTTTGATTTGGTCGTTAACCCATTGATTAATTAGGAGAGTGTTGTTAAGTCTCCATGTATTTGTGAGCCTTTTTGATTTCTTTCTAAAATTTCTTTCTAGTTTTATACCTTGGTGATCTGAGAAGTTGGTTGGTAGGATTTCAATATTTTTGAAATTACTGAGGTTCTTTTGTGGCCTAGTATGTGGTCTATTCTGGAAAATGTTCCATGTGCACTTGAGAAGAATGTGTATCCTGTTGCTTTTGGGTGTAGAGTTCTGTAGATGTCTGTTAGGTCCATCTGTTCTAGTGTGTTGTTCAGTGCCTCTGTGTCTTTACTTATTTTCTGTCTGGTTGATCTGTCCTCTGGAGTGAGTGGTGTGTTGAAGTCTCCTAACATGAATGCATTGCTGTCTATTTCCTCCTTTAATTCTGTTAGTATTTGTCTCACATATGCTGGCGCTCCTGTGTTGGGTGCATATATATTTATAATGGTTATATCTTCTTGTTGGACTGACCCCTTTATCATTATGTAATGTCCTTCTTTATCTTTTGCTATTTTCTTCGTTTTGAAGTCTATTTTGTCTGATACAAGTACTGCCACACCTGCTTTTTTCTCTTTGTTGTTTGCATGAAATATCTTTTTCCATCCCTTCACTTTTAGTCTGTGTATATCTTTGGATTTGAGGTGAGTTTCTTGTAGGCAGCATATAGATGGGTCTTGCTTTTTTATCCATTCTGTTACTCTGTGTCTTTTGATTGGTGCATTCAGTCCATTTACATTTAGGGTGATTATTGATAGATATGTACTTATTGCCATTGCTGGCTTTAGATTCGTGGTTACCAAGGGTTCAAGGGTTGCTTCTTTACTATCTAACAATATAACTTAACTTTCTTGTTAAGTTACTGTAAACACAGTCTGATGTTTCTTTATTTCTCCCCCTTTTTATTCCTCCTCCTCCATTCTTTCTATAATAGGTGTTTTATTCTTTGCCTTTAGTTAGTATTTGGATGGTCTGCTTTCTTTGCTATGATTTTATTTTCTCTGGTGACATCTTTTTAGCCTTGGGTGTGCTTCCATCTAGAGCAGTCCATTTAAGGTATCCTGTAGTGGTGGTTTATGAGAGACAAACTCTCTCAACTTTCGTTTGTCTGGAAATTGTTTAATCCCTCTATCATATTTAAATGATAATCGTGCTGGATACAATATTCTTGGTTCGAGGCCCTTCTGTTTCATAACGTTAAATATATCATGCCATTCTCTTCTGGCCTGTAAGGTTTCTGTTGAGAAGTCTGATGATAGTCTGATGGGTTTTCCTTTGTAGGTGATCTTTTTTCTCTCTCTAGCTGCCTTTAATACCCTGTCTTTATCTTTGATCTTTGCCATCTTAATTATTATGTGTCTTGGTGTTGTCTTCATTGGGTCCCTTGTGTTGGGAGATCTATGAGCTTCGGTGGACTGCGAGACTACTTCCTTCCCCAGCGAGGGAAAGTTTTCAGCAATTATTTCTTCAAAGACACTTTCTATCCCTTTTTCTCTCTCTTCTTCCTCTGGTACTCCTATAATGCGAATATTGTTCCGTTTGGATTGGTCACACAGTTCTCTTAATATTCTTTCATTCCTAGAAATCCTTTTATCTCTCTCTGCTGCAGCTGCTCTGTACTCCTGTTCTCTGTTTTCTATTCCATTAACAGTCTCTTGCATCTCATCCATTCTGCTGTTAAGCCCGTCGATCGCTTGTCTAATTTCTGTATTGTCTTTCCTCAGTTCCATCACTTCCTCCCTCAGCTCTTGCACATTTCTCTGTAGGTCCATCAGCATCGTTATGACTTTTATTCTGAATTCTTTTTCAGGGAGCCTGTGCATTTCCATCCCTTCAGACTCCCTCTCTGGGGTTGTCTGGTTGATTTTCGTCTGAACCATATTCCTCTGTCTTTTCATGGCTATATAATTGGTCACTAATCGTTGCCACGTATGTCAGCTAGGCTCTTTAAGACTTTAAAAAGAGAAGAAAAAAAAAGAGAAAAAGAAAGAAAGAAAGAAAGAAAAAAACAAAAACAAAAACAAAACAAAACAAAAAAACCAAAAAAAATTCCCACCGGACGTAGATTCTGTGGGAATGCTGTAGGTGGCGCTATTGCCCCACTATTCCACAGGTGTGACTGCGCCGCTCCGCAGGGCCCTTTATCACTCTGGCAGGGGTGGGAACGAATAGGAGGCTGTTGATCTCAGTGAGAAGTGTTAAGTATGGCTACGCTTCCTCAGTCGCCAGCTAAGGCGTCTGAAACTCCCCAGGACTCCCAGCCTGCTGGGCTGAGTGTGCTGGGGCGATCCGGCTCCTCCGCTGGGCTCCTGTCTCTTTAAGACCGCTGAAGAAAGCGCGCGCTTTTTTTTTTTCCTTCCCGGGAGCCGGCTGCAAGCCCCCTGGCGCGTTCCCCGCTCAGATCCTGCCCCTCTGTCTCTCCAATCTCCGCTGCACTGCGCAATGTGGGTCAGCGCTCCCCGCGCAGATCCCCGGGGCTGGCTACTTCGCGGGGTGCACTTCCACTCCCTCCCGGCTCTGAATCCTCTCCTCCCGCCGGTGCGCTGGGATGGGGGAGGGCTCGGGTCCCGCCGGGTCGCGGCTCCGGATCTTACCCGCCTCTTGGGGTGCCGAGTCCTCTCGGGTGTAGCTGCACGCTGTGCGCTTTCCTGTGTATTCTCGTCTCTCTTTTAGGAATAGATGTATTTGCTGTGTTTTCGTAGATAAATATAGTGTTGGGAGGAGGTTTCTGCCGCCCTGCTCACACCACCATCTTCCCGGAAGTCCTTAAGAACTATTTAGTTTTGATGTAGAATTAGACTTTTTAAAAAATGGGCTGTTAGCTCTGATGGGAACTTTTCAGAAGAGTAGTTAGATTCTTCACCAAAACCTTTTTATGCTTTCTCATAATCATCTAATCAAACCTGTTTTACCTTAAACGGTTGCATTCAAGATTTTTTAAATGAACCTTTGAAGCAATAATATGTACACATGGTGAAAATTTGGGTACTCTTCTAGAGAGATTCTTTTAAACATAAAAGCTCACATGTACTTATTTATTTTTAAAAATGTTTAAACAAGTAGCAAACAAGTAAATATTGTTTTACATTTTTTCCATGTAACAACTCTGAGTAATCTTTTATAGCAGGTTATGTAGTACCATTTCTTTCTTTTTGATAGCTATGCATTTACTTACAGTACCAGAATTTATTTAACTAGTTCTCTATTGATGAGTATATGGGATGTTTCCAATCTCTCGCCATTCCAATCATGGCTGTAATTAATGACCTTGTCCTGATACAGTTTCTCACACTTGTCAGTTGTGAGCATATCAACACAATAACATCCTAGAAACAGAATATCTGTATTAAAAGGAATATGCATTTTAAATTTTGCTACATGTTGTCAAATCACCCTCTCTATAGATACACACCCTCCAGCTGTGTATAACAGTGCCAGATTTCCCACAGACTTGCAATCTAGTGTGTCACCAGTGTTTTTCTAATCTGATGTCAGAGACTAAAAATAATCTTTATTCGTTATTTCTCTTGTATGTCTTAACTGTTGATATTGCAATTATGTTATTTTTGTAGAAATATACAGTATTTAATCTATACTATTACCTAAGTGAGAGGGGCTTGTCTGATTAACTAGTATACTATTATTTCTATGGATAAAATGCTTTCATAATTATAAAACTCTGGTTTACATTAAACTTCTACATTTTTTTCAAAATGTAAAATGCATATATACTAAAAAGACATAAAAACTACTAAAAAATTGAATGGATAATGACAAAGTGAACATAGATGTGAACATAGAAGTGAACATGACCCTGCAGGATATCGCCATCTTTCCAGAAGCCCCCTGTGTGCCCCACCCTAGACACAACCCTGTCCTTCTCCCCTAGAGGTAACCATTCTCCTGACATTCATAATAATGTCCCTACTTTTATTTTTAATTTTACCTCTTTTGCATGTGTCCCTAAACATTACAGTTTCAGTATGGCTGTTCTTAACTTTTATATGACTAGAATCATACTGTAGTGTGTATGTGCGTGAGCGCGCAAACGTGTCTTTTTTATGTTGTTCAACCCTTATTTTATGGAAGCCATCCATGCTCATATATATAGTTGTTCATTTTTCATTGCTGTATAGTATTCCATGGTGTGGATACACACCAATTCACTCATCCATTCTGTACATGGGATGTTTGGGGCTATTGTGAACAGTGCTGCTATGAATATTCCTGTATATGTATCCTTGTGGACATGTGCTTGAGTTTCTCTAGGGTGTAAAGCTAGGAGTGAAATTGCTAGATGGAAAAAGAAGTAATTACTAGATAGGAAATCAACTCTATTAGATGATGTAAACTATTTTTCAGAATACAGGTACCAAGTTTACTATCATACCAGTATATATGAGATTTCCAGTTGCTCTAAGCCTTGCCTGTACTTGATATTGTCAGGTTAAACAACAAGGGTTGCAGCATGAGAGGAAGCAGAAAAGCTTGGAAGGCAAAAGCCAGTGGAAGAATTAAAACTCAAGCAGTTTGGTTCTACTTAGCGAAGATGCCGAGAGTATTATATGACTCACCAGGTCTGAGGACTTCACTTGTATTTTGCACTGCACCATAATTATTACTCAGTAATTGTCAACAGAAGGGGAAATTATGTTCAATGTACTCTGTTTAGGAAGTCAGAGAGGCAAAGATTTTCATTAAAATGGTCAAAGAGAAAAACTGTTAGTATTTACCTTTAGTTACCAGAAAACTTATCCTGACAGGCACATTTCCCAAGGGTTCTGGAGAGCTGAGGTGGTGTTGACTGTGGTTTACATTAGTGGAATGATTTATAAAGGTGAAACCCAACTTCTCTCAGTCCTAGTGATGGATGCCAAAAGACTGATAACAGCTCCTTTGGCATTTATTGCACATCTGTATCTACTCTTGTCCAAGCCACTGTCCTATCACACATGGCCTATGAAAGAAGCCTCCTAATTGGTCCCCAGACATTCACTCTTGACCTCCCTCCAATCTATTCTCCATTCTGCAGCTATAGTGATCTGTTTAAAATTTAAGCTTTCCACATCACTACGGCTTCAGGCCCTTCAATAGCATCCCTTTGCTCTTAGGACTCATACCAAAATTCTCAGCATGACCTATGACGGCTGCATGTTCTGGAACTCAGCCTACTTTTCACGCCTCAATGGAGCCACTCTTCCTCTTGTTTCCTGCCTTACAATCTCCCTGACCTTCCTTGAAAGTATCAGGTTTCTTCCCAGCCCAGGGCCTTTGTCTATGGCCTTTGTGTCCTCTGCCTGGAAAATTCTTTCTCCTCCCATGCCAAAGTCCACCCCTTTTGTCCTCTCCTCTTTCTGATCTTAGTCTGTCCTGACCCTCTGACTAAACTCCTCCGCAGTCATATCTCTCACAGCACTGGGTATTGTTGCCTCTTGGTACCTATTGCCATTAGCATAAGCATTCATGAGGTTATATGACTGCCTCCTCCACCAAACTTTCAGTCCATGAGGGTAGAGATATGTCTGTTTCATACCCATGCCACATCACCAGATCTAGCAAATTACTGACTCACAGAAGGTGCTTGCTAATAAGCATTTGTTAAATGAATACATGAAAAACAAATAAATGCAAAGTAACATGTGGGTAGGAGAGAGATCTAGAAATTGGAACCAAATGTAATTAAGAAAATCCAAATTCTAATTTGGGAAGAATAGAGAAGTTGCAGCATTAGGCTTTATTAAGTGGGTAATTTATGTTTCAGCCTAATTGCACTTATCAAATTATTGGCTGCCTGTCTTTCTCCCATATTACATTGTGAGTTCCTTGACGATCATGTCTAGATCCTAATGATGCTTATATCTCTACTGTCTACTCAGCACCTGGCACATAGTAAGTGATGGCAATCAGATGCCCCAACCGTGTACTTCCTCCTGCTGCTGGCTTCTCTTGTAATGCCCACCGACTTTACCTGACCACATTCAGCCCACGCCTCACTGCTGAACTGACTCATACCACCTCCATGTAAATGCTCACTGCTTCTCCACATTATCCCCACCACACCTCTGAGCCACCGATATTGCACACATCTTCACCCCCCCCCCAAAAAAAGTCAAATGTTACTCTTTGACATCCAGTGCATAACTTACGTTTTCCTTGTACTTGCCACATTGTTAGCATAAAGTTGCACTCTTAATAACTATCTGAAAGGTGTTTCTAGCAGGCTCTTTCACCCTGAGACCCAGTGCCCTATTTCCAACTGTCTTCAGCATATCCGCACATGGATGACACCTGCACTCTACTCAACAGAACTTGAACTAAATCTGTCATCTACCATCTTACCACTTCTTTTCTAAGACCCCCTTTCACAGTTTTACCTCTAAACCATCTTGACTTTCCTTCATTCTTGATCCTCTTCCTGAAATAATGTTCCAGTGTATCATCACCCACACCTTACAACCTCAGCCTGCACATTCCTCAGCCTGGTTTAGAGTTTTATGTAATGAATAAGGTTTATCCTGGAGCTTTAGGAGGAGAAGCACTTCTCCCAAACCCCAGTAAGAGTCTCAGGAACCCAGAGCCTCCTGATACGCAGGCCCTGTCTGCCTGATCCTGCCCCTCCTCTGAGTCCCTTGCTATCTGCACACTCTCCTCTAGCATATGCTTTTTGGTAGGTATGTGTGATTATCTTCACTAAAATAGAATGATCCTTCAAATCATAATTGCCTTTGTCTACCAACCTATACTGCATCTCACTGTGTCTCCAGAATGATTCCTCTGTCCTGATACATTTCTGACCTCAGGAAGAGTGTTGTTGGAACACATCTTCATTATTAGAACAATTTCTGCAGTCCCTTCCCTCAGCACTTTGTGAGACAGCATCTTCTTCCAGTTTGCTGTTGTTTCCTATGGGTTAATTTTTGTCTCCAGCAACTAAATCCTAAGATCCATGAAGACAAGCCTCCTGTGTGATTCCTGTGTTATCTACAGTGCACTGAGATAGAGTTAGACAGTCACAGAAAGTGCTCTGAAAATACATGTCTGAGTATGTTTTATGTGTATAACTTCTGTTTGCATATATTTATGACTTTGTGTGTCTCTGAATGTTTCCTGTAAACTCCCTGGGAAATATTCATCTGTGTGGTTTAGGAGGTAGGGTTCTCTTGGATGTATTTCCTGGACATCGAGCCATGACATCATAAACCAGCGAGTCGTGTGCTCCAGCTCACGGCTGTGGCCAGCACAGGTGAAGGGCTGCAGCCCGCAGTCACTTTTCTCTCCACCCACTTGGGGGTCTTCCTTTTCCTTCTAAATATGAAAGACTAACTTTTCTGTTAAACACAAAAAAGGAATGTGTATGTGTATATATGTGTGTATATTTGTGCTTATGTATGCATATATACGTATATATGCAGATACATATATGTATGTGTGTATGTATGTATATATGAAGGAAATACACCAAAATGTAAATAATGGTTATTTCTGGATGGTGGCTTTTTCCAAATGCTCTATGATAAGAAAATTACTTTTGTTAACAAAAAAACCTAGTAGATGTTAATTTAAAGGACAGGAAGGGACACTATTATTAGATGGTTGCTGAGGTCCACCCTCTGCGTGACCCAAGAATGCGAGGACAGGGTGCCTCGCAGGGAGCAAGGTGATAGGCTTCTCAGTGTCTCAAGATGAGAAAGTGACTGATGAGTGAATCTGGGCTCACATGCAGAACAGGCCAAGGTTGTAAGCTGAGGTACTGGCAGCTTTGCTTGGCTGTAAAGGTCCGGAGGCTTGGACAGTGAAAGGAGATAGAAGGAAAAACAGAAGGTGGGGAGTCGGGGGCAACAAGCAGACAACAAGTTCATCAGGGTTTTCTCCCAAACTCATCTCTTTAGAGAAGAATGGAAAAGGTGGGGAAAAGCTTGAAATATACTTTCAAGTTCGTGAAGAGATATGCAGTGGGAGAGAAAGCAGCTATGTGCCAAGTCTGGTTTTAGCCCCCTGGGATTGCAGAGAAAGGGGTTTCTAGAGTGACCCAGCATGGGGAGACTTGAGCATGAGTTAGGAGGACAAGGAGGGTCTCCGTTAAGGAAGTGGGTCACCAGGATGCAGCAAGGTTTCAAATAGGGGGTTCGTCATTAGGTCAAGGCCCAGCTGTCTCCTATCCCTTCACCTCCCACCTGCTCCTCATCTCCCACAGTCTAAGAGCAGAGAGAAGGTTTTCTAATAAGAATTCTTGGCAAAGAGGCCATTGCTAACCTTCCTGAACTTGAAACAAAATATTGCACGAAACAAGTATTTTCAAGGTTGTTTCCCCCACACACTGCCAGGCTTCACAGCCCTTGCACGGGCTCCCAGAGCAGAGGGACAAATGGCAAGAGGAAAAACGAGGAGATTTTCTCTTCTTTGCTGGGGCTGACTCCCTTTCCCAGGGGCGGTGTTCTGGAGGTGGGGAGTGCCCAGCCTTTCCCTTGGGAAGGAGCACAGCTCCGCTTTAGTCTGCGGCACCTCCGAGGCCTTCCTGCTCCTTGCTGGGCTGCTCAGGCAACCAGCCTGTATCAGTGACCTCACAGCGTTTGCGCTAAGGAATGCTGGGGTCATCAAGAGCAACAAATAGACGCCTAGAAGCCAAAAGGAGACCCTCCGGGCAGAGTAGAAAGCAAGAAGGAGCAAGTAAGGTCACAAAAACAATCCTTGAAGAAGAACTAAATTGAAAATATATTTCATGGTATTTATGTCTTTTCCGTATGCATGACTCAATATTTTTACCACTCTGTATCTCAGTTTTTAATTCCAATGGCTACATCAAGGAAAATTTTCAGACTGAACTCTAGTGTGAAATTTGAGGTATAAAAAAAGCTCTTTTAAACCAGTTAATATGCTATTTGCAGAGTTCCCTGTGTATAATGGAGGAACGCAAACAGCACATAAGGTCCCCACCAAGGACAGCGCTCCAACCCCCAGCCCCATCTAACGGAAGAGAGAAAGTTCTTTCTCTTAGACGTCGCTGCTGTAATCAGGCAGGCTGAGAAAAGCACAAAGGCTGCCTACAAGGAAGCCATCCAGAGGATAAACCGCTGACAACTAACAACTGCCTTTCTTAAAACTCCTAATATGAGCCCGGCATTTTATGTATAATCTTTCATTTGATTGTCACAACAGTTCTTCAAGGTAAGTATCATTGTCCTCATTTTGCAGCTGAAGGAAATGTCACTCAGAGAGGTTAAATAACTTGCTCGGGGTCACACAACCAGAAAGTGGCAGAGCTAAGATTAGAACCCAGGTCTTTCTGATACCAACTATGCACACTGCCTTCTTCTGGCCAAGTCCATTAAAGAAAACAATTGGATGATTCAGGCAAGACACACAAACTAAAAAAAAATAATAATAACCTTTTGACTCAAATGGTGTAAGTCCTATCATTTCCCCCTTCTGATCAACTGACTGAAACACGCCTGAATTACAATACCAAGAACATTCCACGTTCCATGTATTACATGTGTCAATCATTCACTGACTTTTGTGCCTACCAACATAGGCGTAAGTTAGAAATTTCGAGGAGGCTCTTTATTATGTCTTAGCCATGGGAGTAGTAATTCAGGCACATCCCTGCCTCAGTGGTTTCCTAATCCACCATACAGAAACATCCACAACTGCAGATGCATTAAAAAATATAGTGCAAAATAGTTGCCTCAAATTCTTCATGGAACAAGAAAGGGTATAAACCTATAATAAATATGTTTCCCATTTGTGACTATTTTTATAGCACTGGATGTCCATTGAGGTGTCTTGTGTACCCAGTGACTGCAGAACATCTCTCTGTAGCTCAGAAAACTCTTATTATGAGTGTCTACTATTAGAATAGGGCCTGCAGTATATTAAATAAATAAGGAGAGTATTTATATGAAGGGGTCTATACCCAAATAGCCGAAGATAAGGGAAATCTCAACATAGACCCCTCTGCTCACCCTCCCCCGCAAAAAAGAGAATGCTGGGGGACTCTGGTTACCCAAAACTACTATCCTATTGAAGTGTATCTCACTGATTCTCGACCTTCATGGAAAATGCCAAAGACAAAGCTTTTGGACAAAATGTGCTGGCAGAGGTAAAATGCAGTTGAAACACTGCAAAACTCAGGTTCTCCAGCAATTGAGTGGTGGGGCCATAGAGAAGACCTCTGCACTGGGAATTCCAAACCAGCTGTCCCTCAGAATTATCAGGGAAATATTTTGAAAAGCTAATCCCAAACTCTATCCTGGCCTACCTACTGAATCAGAATGCCAAAGGTACAGGGTGATTGGATATGGAATATATATGTGAATTCCAAACAGAGGGTTATTTTCTGAATAATAGAAATTATTAACATTTCAAAAAAATTAATGGCTTTTTTCCCCCACATTCCAACTTAAACTTTTCGCACCAGTCCTTCCTCTAGGCCAGATTTCTGAAAAATCATTTCAATGGGATCCTGAATGGCTGTCATTTTTAAAGTTAAGAGCTTTGCATTGGTATTAACTACTCTTTCAGGGTACCAGCTGGACTATATAAAATAATGGCTTCCTATGTAAATGTCTGTATTTTCTCAGGGCTTTAGAGACAAGTGTTCAGTTTGCCTGTATGCGTTTGTGTCTTAGATGGCTCCCATATGAAACCATCATTGGAGTTGCAAGTGCACAGGAGACATTCACAAACTGAGGCTTAAAAGGGGATAAAAATTTTTCTGCAAAACCTAATGAATATATATATATATATATAAGGAAGTGACTCAAACCATTCTAGTTAGGTCCTCCAAAATGATATGGATCCTCAGAATATGCGAGGGATACTTTCCAAGACCTTGGGAATCCACAAACATTTAAATATACAAATATCACTTAACAGATGGATCCTCCTTTACAAGAGGCAATGTGCACAATGGTTAATGATAGCTTTGGAATCAAACCAGCCTCAGTACAGATCTCACCTCCTCCACTTGCCAGTTGTGCGATCCTGGGCAGGACCTCTCAGTGCTTCAAGTCTGCAAGACGGGGGTAATGGTATGATCCACACCATATGGTTGTGCTGCAAATTATGTGAAACAATGCATGCCAGACACTCAGCACTTTGCCTGGCACATGCTAAACAGTCAATAAATATTAGCTGTTAATGGTAAGAAGAATAAAAATAATAAATATACTAGATATTAATGATTTAATGACAATAAAAATGTTTTTAAAAAACTGTTCTCCCCCTTCAGAATTTTAAGAACTGTGTAAAGAGCAGAATGTCAAATTCAACATTTATGAAACTATTAAATTCTGCTACTAAAATAAATTCCACAGACCTTATAGCACATCTATAAACAAACTGGCAATGAGAGTGAATTATGATGCAGGAGACAAGCTAATCAGGACAGCTGACGCCACCCCTCCACCCCAAACCCCTTTAGTGTAATGTGATATAAAATGCACAGGACCCTGGTAGAGGGGAACTCAGCGACCACCAGCCCCTTCACCATGATGCCTGTGTACAGCTCCTGGCTTTCTTCAGAAGCTCATCTCCCTTCTGAATCCCAAGCACCCTATCTTCCTCACAGCTCAGGATAACTACCATTTGAACTTGATGCTGAAGTGTTTTTTCTTCCTTAATGAACAGTTTTTGCCCAGCTGGAGTTCTTTCTAAGAGAGTTTGGGACTGTTTTTCTCATTTCTACATGGCAAGCATGATGGAGGCTTTGACATCATGAACTGAGCCCCAGTCAAATATGAGATACTGAAGAGAAACATACTCTTGAGTTTATCTTGAACTTTTCTCTTGGCGGAGCCATTGCTTCTTAGAGTATTTCACTCCTCCGATAGCACTAGAAGTTCACTTCCTTTGAGGGGCTGTCGTTCTTAAGGCAACAGTGACTCCGTTGCTTCAGACAGCCCCATAGAGCCGGTGTGACCACCCTGGAATGGGGAAGCTGGGCCTCCAGCAGGCTCCCTCTCTGGCTCACTCGGCAGTCCACTCCCTCCGTTGGCCTTGCAGCCTGCCTTGGAAAAATTGCAGATTACCACAAATCATGGACCCTGGAAACACTTGAAATCGGGAATTTTAAGTTCCTTAATGCCAGAGGTCTGCTAGATAAATAGTGAAGTTTTCTATTTCTTTCCCCAAATTAAATATCATAGCAAGACTGGGGTAGGGCATAGGGACCTTAAAAGAGTTGAAACAAGAAAACAAAGCAAAAAGGGTATGAAATAAACACTCATGATCACTGCCACCAGGGGCCTCTTAGTTAGCACATCCCTGTATGTACTCTTCCTGGCTCTACTCTTGCTTTTACGTGTGGGACATTGGGAAACCACTCAATGGGGAATTCATGCAAGGAAAAGTGTATGGATCTGAACCCTGACAAAGTTAGCAAGAGTTGCCAGTCAGCGATCCTCATCTGAATCCTGGACCTTGTTGGCTTCTTCTGAATATTCAACCAAGGCATGTCCTACACAGCACTCTGCTTCTCCATTTCCTCTTCCAAAAAATGACTGTATTTGTCAGGTCGCACACTGTGCATTGGGCTGCTAGAGATACATTGGTGATGTAACTGTTTTCTACGAAGGGCTACGGATCTGGTATAGATTTTTTGCAAAGTCATATGCAAATCACAGAGCCCCGGCCCTTTTCTTAACAGGATGGCAACCTTGCTCCTCGGTGGCATCTGGGACCTGGAGATCCTTTCTCCACTTACGTTTAGCGCGCAGCCTGGGACTTGTCCCTGCAGCTCACCCGGTTAGCCGTGCCGCCGTTGGGACCTCCCACCTGGACTCCCATCACCCACCTCTCTTGAGACTGCCCTGGCAGGGCTGGTGTGGGGTGCAGCCTTTGCTCAGAGGGTAACATGTTCCAAGCAAAATCTGCCCACCTGGGCCATGGGCTCACCCTGGGGCTCCCTGCTTCTCTACTGGGTGTGATTCAAGGTTGCCAGACTTCTCTCCAAAGTCTAAAGTGGTGGAACAGTAGGGACCTGTGAGAGGCCCCGTGACCCAGTGTACTTCCCCCAGCTCCCAGTCTGGACACCAGGCTCCCCAACCCTCGCTGCCCTAGAGGTCTGCAGTGTGAGCGGAAAGGCTCATTAGAGGGGCATACTCATCTCTGGAGTTTTTCTCCAGGTTGAATGTTTCTGTTGTCAGTGGCCCCCAATATGGAAAAACCCATCATTCTAATTAATTTAGCCTGCTTCCTCCACCTCCACATCATGAGAAAGAGGGGAAGAGGAAGAAGGGATGGTTTAGGATAGAGAAAAGGAGGATTAACTCTAGCTTTTCCCAAACATTGGCAACAACCAAGTCCCCAACAAATGTTTTATCTGCTCCAGCCTACCCAGGTTTCGTCAAGATTCTCTGACTCCTCCCTGACCTCACTCACTCCTGAGTCTTGGGTTCAAAGACCGCCTTCCTAGCCTTCATTTGCTTCCAGATACCCTGTGAAGGGGTGGGTGGGAAATGGGAGAAGAAATGAATGAAGCAAACTGGCCACACGTCAATAATTGTTGAGACTAGATGATGGGTACATGGGCATTCATTATACCATTCTCTCCACTTTTGTATATGTTTGCAATTTTTCATAATAAAAAGTTAAAAAATAAAAAAAGTCCTCCAGCTTCCAAGACACTCAAGAGAAAGCCCCGACCCATAACACAGTTTCCTGGAAGCCCCACACCGAGGCAAGAGGCAAAGATGATTCCATTCCATATATATATGTATACATATATATATATATATTCATTTTCTAATTTTTTAAGTCCCACTGCTTTATTTTCAATAGAATAAACCTTATTTCTAAGAGGTCCCAAAGTTGGGCTTACTTCCCCAGCTGGGTATGGGGGAGGGCTGGGTAAAGGGTTCCTTAAAATCCTGAAAGTTTACACTTCCATGTATCTCACAATCTTATTGTGAGGATGGGGCTTGTTCAGTGTTCTGAACTTTGTGGAGGAAATGCACTCTCAATTCAGTGTCATTCTCTGGAATTGCACCTGGCTCAGGAAAGGATTGTCTTTGTACTTGAATTTAAATCCAATGGAGAACCTTAATCACGGGCATTTGCATGACTGAGAATTGCTGCTGTCTTTTTTCCATATGTCACTTTCTTGAATGTGTTCTAATAAAATGATTCTAAAGCAGGCTGTTGATATACAGTGATTTATAAATACTTTCTGTTGAGTGCTGAGGCCCTTAATTTTTTTTACCAAGAATCCACCTCATCTCACGTCCTGGACAGATCTGTTTAGCTGGGGTCAGAGGCAATGAGCACACATCTGGCTCCATGGTGGCACCACTGCAATTGCAATCACTAGTAACAATAGCGTCACCCACAGCAATTTTGTCCTCTGGTTGCCTAGCAGCAGAATTTGTTTTCCAGAATAAAGATGGTGTGAAGCAGATGAGTGTGGTCGGGGGGGAAAGGGGAGGAGGCACAGCAGAAACAGGAGTATAATTCACTCTACCAGGGAAGTGGGGAGGGAGCAGAGCGGAGGAAGAGACAAAGGCAAAAAGAGAGACAAGCAAAGTTCACAATCATTCTGTTCAGTGATCAATCTCAGCTCTTTCAATTGATAATCAATTGTTAAGTTTTATTTACAAAATTGCACCTTTGATATTTAGTCATAGCAAGTCACAGATCTCAAAGTCTCATTAAGCAAACTGGAAGCAAAAAGAAAAAATATGTTTTTGCATAGGTAGATATTTTGAGAAACTTTTTTTTTTTATCCCAATCTTTATCCCCCTTTTGCCAGACTGACTAGGGCATCCCTGTGAGCTAGTAACAAACTTAGGCTAGCTCTTTGGGAGAGGAGGTATTGTTAGAAACCCCATAAGGGGCAGGGAAGGCAGAAGTAGACAAGGAGGCTTGCATTTCCTGAGCACCTTTCTCACACTAGATTCTGGAAAGACACTCGATATACATTCTCTCCTCTAATCTTCACAGCTGGCCTGAGAGGCCAGCAGTTCTGTCTTCATTTTCCAGATGGAGAGGCTGAAGCCAAGAGAAGTATATAACTTGTACAAAGTCATAAAGCTAGAAAATAGCAGATCTGAGATTCAGGTTCAGGTCTCTGGTCCCCAAACCCTTTCAGACTATGTGTGCCTTTTCAAACCACAGGCTGGTTACCAGGGCCCAGCCTGGTCTTCTTCCATTATCTTTGTTTTAATGAGCTGTGCAACTTCATTTTAATGAATTTTCTGCCCAAGACTGTATAGCAAGGTGGGAGCACAGTGAAGACTGGATCTCAGAATCCTGATTTCTCTTCTTAGACTACTTTTTTCCCTGCCATGTCACACACTAGTCTGTCGCACACCCATGGACTGCCCCTTAACCCTAGCCAACCATTTAAATGTGTTGACCAGTCAGTACACTATCCCCATGCCTAGGAAAAACCAGATAGTACATTTCATAATGATAATCAAACAGTATAGTGAACCAAACGCCTGAGGATGGCATCTTACCTAAGCTGCCATCCTTGTTTTCAGACTGGTTTCAGAGCCCGAATCAGGAATGGAGAGGCAAGCACTCATGCTGGAACAACACTGCCTAACAAGGATGTTTGCAGGGGTTTCAGTGCTTTAGTTTGACCCCAGTATTCTCTCAGCTCTCAGGTTCAGCAGCCATTTATGCACTCGTTAATTCAACAAATGTTTATTGAGTGCCCACTGGGCATGAGGCAGTTCTCGGAGCTAGTGACGTAGCAGTGAACAAAATGAACTGCCCTCGTGGAGAGTACATTCTAACTAGGGGAGACAGAGAGTAAGCAAAATAAGCAAATAATAGCATATTAGACAGTGATAAATGCTACAAAGAAAAATCAAGAAAAGGACATAGGGAATGCCAGAAGTGGGGATGCATTTTTAGGTAGGGTGATTACAAAAAAAGACCTACCTGGGAAAATGTCTTAGATCATCATTTTACACACACACACACACACACACACACACACACACACACACACACGCAGTGTGGTATGAAAAGTCCCATAAGCCTTCCCTTAACTTCCTTCAGAAAAATAAAGGGTTTTCAGTGGCATGTCCCAGAACCTAAATCTTAGCTTTCCCTTTTCTCCTTTGAGTTAAGTCAGTGGTTCTCAAACTTGAGTGTTTATTGGACTCATCTGGAGGGCTTGTTAAACACAGATGGGCCCCACCCCAGGGTTTGTGATTCAGTAGGTCCGGCATGGGCCCAAGAATCTGCATTCCTAATGAATTGCCAGGTAAATGCTGATGCTACTCAACCAGGGAGCACACTTTGAGAGCCACTAGGTTGAGCTACTATAGCTGAAAGTTTCCTATTAAAATGAAACATGAGAAAGGGTGCATCCACTCTTTAAGATCCATGGATATCACTAAAGTATCTGTCCTTGAAGAGCAAGATGTGACTTAAGAAATGTGATTTATTTTTAAGTGGGGTAAGTTTGAGAAACCAAAGCCGAAGACTCTCAGCTCTAACTCTGAGCAAGAAACAGATCCTACAAAGTGCCGACAACACTTTTCCGTTGCTTGTCCATTGGTGCTTTGCATTTTCATCACATTTAATACTTTCATAAGCCCTTCTGCCCACTGCTGTGTTCTGGCACAGTTAACCTGTTAGGTAGGCATATCAGGTGTCATTACTACATTTTATAAATAAGAATATTGAGACAGAGGTTATATGGCCTCCTTTGGGCATCAGGGATCACCTTACACCCACTCCAGTGTTGTTTCTTCTTTAATGCTCTTCATCAGACAGAAGTGCTGCCAGATTGAAGACAGAACTGCTGGCCTCTCAGGCCAGCTGTGAAGATTAGAGGAGAGAATGTTTATCAAGTGTCTTTCCAGAATCTAGTGTGAGAAAGGTGCTCAGGAAATGCAAGCCTCCTTGTCTACTATAGCTTTGTCTCGGGACATCGACTTCTGGGTCATTAAAATCCAGAATAAATACTCACTCTTTGCCTCTTGCTATGTTCAAAATTCCACTTGCTTCAAGTAGGTTATCTGTGTGGGTGATTAACGGTGGCAAATACTAAGCCCTGCATGAGTTGCCTCTGCCATAAATGCATTTCTCCTCTTCTACTACCAGGTATTGTAGAGAGAGAAAATGCTAGCTTTTTAATATTAGCCTAAGTTAGAACTAATTGTTATGAAAGCAAACCTGCTGGGGGAAAAACACACATAATACTTCAAAGGCAAATGGAAATGGCATTTT
Source organism: Smutsia gigantea (assembly GCA_032199065.1). Taxonomy (NCBI): domain Eukaryota; kingdom Metazoa; phylum Chordata; class Mammalia; order Pholidota; family Manidae; genus Smutsia; species Smutsia gigantea. Next base: position 88,202 of record JAVSCE010011257.1, read on the forward strand.
GATTATATGTACCATTGCTTCTCTTCCATTAGTAGAGATAATTGAAAATTTTCTGTATCACTAAAGCACAGAGCAAAATGAGAGTGGATTTTATTAAAACTGATGGCTGGTGAATCACATACTTGGGTATTTAAATATACCCCACCCCAAAAAATCATGGACATGAAAGATAAAACCTTGTTTCCAGTACTTGACCGTCCGGTTATTTTCTCCAGTTGTGCACTGATTTCTCTAGTGAAGAGTAAGGTCCCCCACTGAATCTCATGATGGTGCCCATAGGTTACAAGAAGCATCTCTTTTCAGCTTCCATATTGCTTTTGACCATCCAGGGGCCCAAGGTTTTAGAATTCTAATTTCTAAAACTGCCATCATCTATCTCTTAATCTATTAGTATTCTGACATCTTTCTCCAATACTGCCATTTGGACCACTCATTTATTCCATAAGCATTTATTGAGCACTTACTAATGTACCAGACCCACTGAATGGGCTAGAGAGTTAGAGATACTCCTGTCCTCAAAGAACATGACATATAATAGAATCTTCTATAAGTTATGTAGAATAATCAATATTCAAGTATATTCTAGATATAGAATATAAACCTGTGTGAACTTCTCCCCATTTTCATTCTCTGCAGTCACTGTATGCTCAATAAAGATGAATTATTTTAATTTAAACAAGAAATAGGCATCATTAGGAAAGAAAATATATTGAGGAGGAGAAGAGTGTGGTGAGGGAGGAGCGCTACTCCATAGTTCCGGGCACACTTTATGCGTCAGCATAGTAACAAGGGGGCAGGATAGGATCGAAAATCTGCTGTGAATATCCCACATGTGAACTGTGACAAGTTGAATATATGAAGGTCATAAAGCTTGGATGATGAGAAATTCCATACTGATGAAAGATCCAGTATGAATGTGTTTTTGCTGAGTTTTAGACTCCACAAAGTATGCTATAAAAATGACTATTCCTTAAAAAAAAAAAAAAGTTCTTGCCCACTGCAATGCAGGGACTGAGCAAATAGGTTGGGTTGGGGGAGACAGGGTGGGAAGAGAGGGTTCAATTATTTGGGTCAATAGAATCCATGAGAAGAGATGCAGACCACAATCCAACAATGTATGTGAATGTATGTGTGTGTGTGCTTATGTGTACACAAACATATATGCACAGAAAGGTGTGGAAGGCCTTTAAAAGGGATTTTATGAGGCTGTGAGTCCTTTAAATAAATACCAAATTCATAATCCAAAAGAGAAGACAAGTTTAGAAAACTAAAAGTGCAGTTAAAAATAAGGATAAGATTGTCATCCTGGCGACCAAGAGGCTAACACGCCTTCCTTCTTTTTCCAGAAGGCTATCTGCATGTGGAGCAGCTTTCACTCCCTCCACACCTTAAAGGAGCTGCTCAAGCGCTGGCTCCACTCTGCTTTAGGTCAGGCTTTGTGATCAGTGGAATACCAAGGTAGGGGTGCAGGGAAGATCTGCAGCTGGATCTCAGATCTGTTCTGTGCACCTTATTTCTGCCAGCTCTGCAAGCCTGTCCTGGCCCTGAAGGGAGTTTTCGCAGCATAGGCACTGTGCCCAGGCTTACCAGTGACCCTCAAGAGTGCTAGTGGCATGACAATAGAGCCAGGCCTACTGTGGGTGTGTGTGGTCATGGATTGTGGTAGCCACAGGGAGAATTTAGACTGTTCAAAAATAGCAGTGATTGGATGGGGGGAGGGGTGTCCCCATGTATTGCCTTTGAGTTTCTGCGATGGTAGAACAGGAATGTTGTTCTGTTTGTCAGGATGTCCAAGGATTCTGTTGCCTGTCAGTGGTGGCCTTTTAATGATCCTTACATCCAAGCATGATACAGAGTTTTTAATTTGGCTGTTGTGGCACCCATCAGGGTTAAAGGAAGTACCAGGATGGCAGTGGGGATTAAACATAGTTGGCGTAGAAACAGGACTTAGATTTCACTGGCGAGGCACTCTCCGGATGGCACTCCAGGTACTGCTCAGAGATTGATGGGGACTTGTGTGGACATCGTGGCCCTTAGAGGAGCAAGTTGGTGATGAAATTTACACTTCATTTCCTTCAAGACCAGCTGGAAGTTAGCAATGGAAATAGGAGGCATTGTACTTCCCAGACTCTTCCTGCATTCTCATTTGGTATTGAAGATGCTGGCATATTGCTTTATTTCTCAGTATTTCTGGGACTGTCCAACCAACAAGCTTGTTGGAGAGCCACAGCCTTAGGTCTCAGAGCCAAGCCATGACAAATGATCTAAGTGCACTGTCCACCCTGCAAGCCCACACAGGCAGGCTTAGAGATGGAACAGGTCACTGACGAGGGGGACCTGTGCGGGGTCTGATTGGTTGGTTGGTGTTGCAGAATGTAAGTGGTGACATTCCAGCTTTATAACACAGCATAAGGTTGCTGGTAGGGCCAGGCAGGTGTGTAGTCTTCCAGGAGAGGCCATCAGTCCAGCATTTCTAGCTTCTGAGACATGAATGATTCAGAAATTAAAGTGAGAAGGTAATTAGCCCAATTAGTCTGATGGTGTTACAGAGATGATTGCTTACACCATCATCACATGCCAGTTTCCCATCATGCCCTAGACCTCAAATTTGACTAAAATAGTCAGAAATCTGTGTTTTCTCCTGCATTAAATGTCTTTTAAGAGAATGCATATGCAAGCAGGGTCGTTGGGGTGGGTGCAGAGGTTTGAGGTGGGATAGCATAGAACATTGGACACCTTGGTCTCTGGCACATGTTTGACATGGGTGAGGGGTGTCAAAGTAATGTGATAATTTGGGTTCTGGAGGGTCCCTTCAATTATAAGAGACTATGGAAAAGGCTAATACCTCTTCAGAGATCAGTGAAGGGGTCATTTATCTGGAAAAAAAACAAGAAAATGGACATTGTTAATAATTCGTGACTCTCAATGGATACTAGATATCCATCATGTCATTTATTCATTCAACAATTATTTACTGAATACCTACTATTCTAAACAGCAAAAAAACAGACAAGAATTCCTCCTGTCATGAAGCGTACATTCTTGTGGGAATACAGACAAATAAATAAGTAAAGTACAAAATCAGATGGTGATACATGCTACAGAGAAAATAAAGCTTCAGAGGGATGTAAGGAGTTCAGGAAATGAGGAAAGAAATGAGGGGAGGATCTGAGTTCTGTTGACTGACATAATTAGGGAGAAAAAGCATAATGAAACTAGTCCAGATGGTCTCAAGGCAGATAGTGGTAATGAGGCTGTGACTGTCAGAGGAGAGGAAATTTTAGGAAAACCATGTTTTAGAAACCACTCCTCATTGCTCCCAGAAAAGCATAAAAACTTGGGAAAGAGTGGTCTTAGTACCTAGGAATAGATAGGAGCTCAGGTAAGATGGCTTCTCCCCCAGCCTTCATGCCTCCATTGGAACCAAGAGGGTGCCCAGAAATCAAGTGAGAACCCAGACTACTCCCCTAGCCTCCACCAGGAGTCTAAGGAAGGCTTTCTGATATGGTATTAGCCTAAGTTAAAACAACCTGTATTCTATTTAGACTGATGAAGACCTCACCTATGATGTGACCAAACATCCCTCAAAATTCACATGGTGAAATTCTTGCAAATAAATTCAGGTGTGGAGTAAGTATAGTAAATTTGGGAACCAAGAATTCATGGAATACAAAGGGGGAATTGTAGATTATGAGAAATATGCTATGGTATTTGTTTTGTCCTTAATAGGTTTAAATATGAATTTCCTTTGGTTTCCTCCCCCAGTTCCATCAGACTGCAAGTCTAGCTCAGTAAAGATTTAGCAGCAGCAGAAAGAATAGTTTCCAACCACACCTGTCCAGGGACAAACCCCAGCAACCAGTATAAAGGCAGAGACTTCCAAGTTTTTTTTTTTCATCACAAATAGCACAGGACCCCAGGAGACCCAGTAAAGAGATGCAGAAATTCATGCTAGAATCTTGGGATAGTAACTCATACAGAATCTGCTTGGGACCAAGTAATAGATGAATCCCTAACAGCAGAAAGATGTCTCAGTCACTGTTGTGGTATAAATTGTAGCTTCCCCATTTCCTGTCCTCAAGCACCACTTAGGACTGATTAAATTGAGGAGACAGGCTTGGAAGTCAAGGAGAAACTGACTCTCTCTGCCCAGCTCATCAGTCCGCCCTCAAGAGACAAGCTTTTGAGGTTGAAGCCAAATGGGAGGGGAGCTCAGGTGGTAGTGCACATGTGCACATGTGCACACAAACACACACACACACTCCCATTCATTGTGTAGTAGCTCCATCTTATGTTAAGCCTTATCTCTGGAGAGATTCTTTGTAAGACTAAGTCCAGAGAGTTGTCTGCCGTAGCTCTTTAGAAAAATGAGTCTCAAATGGCATTGGTTAGCCCCTCTAGATAAGGGTTGCATGGGACAAGCTTATTGCAGCTTAGGTCTTGGTCCAGGAGTCAATTGATATAATGGGATACAAAATCATACTCTCCATGTGGCTAGGAAAGATAAAATGTGGCACTTGGTTATTTTCTATTTTCTTGGATCAAATATGTACTTACAGGGGGCTTCTGACCATACCTGGTATGGGTCAGCCATCTATTGGCCTGTCCTGATAAAAAGTTAGATTTGAACTAAAGCCATAGGATGCAAAAATATTTGAACTTACATACAGATGTAGATCATCAGCTGGATAAAAAGCCTGTTTTATGGGATCCATCACATTAACTCATACTAGTAATTGGATTTGTCATTGCTACAGAGTAAGTTTCATGAGGGTCAGGATTCTTGTCTGCTTTTTACACTGCTCTGTCCCCACTGCCTGTACTAGTGCCAGACACACAGTAAGTATCACAAGTACAACTGCATAGTATAGAGCGAGGGCAATCTCCTTAGAATTCAGAATTCCACAGAGAATATGCTTCATCTTTAGTGCAACAAGAATGGTAGGCATATACCTCCACTGCACCTCTGTGGAGTAGGAAAGAGTTCTGCCGAATAATGCCATACTTATAAAAAATAAGGAGCTTGCTGCTTGGGTTCCAGACAATGCAAGTGTAGAAGATAGGTTTGGTGCATGAACTGAGAGACAAAGTTAAAATATGGGCTTTAGGGCAAGGACTGATAAATAGGGAAAACTTAGCGAAGAAGCACCAAGGTCATAATCAAAGGAGCAAGTGGAAGCCCAGGTGCACAGCCAGGTGTGGGAAACTACCATGTGATCTGATCACTGACTAGTCAAAGGATTCTGATAAATGCCGACTCTTCTTTCAACACAGTTTTTATTGTAATACCCTCCCATGAGTTTTTAAATGTATTGTTTAACTTTGGGGGCTTTGTAGAGTATTTCTAATTAATAATGGCAAACGGGAAGTTTGAAAAAGGAAAAGCACTCAGGGCCAGGAGCAATAAACAGGAGAATAAACCCAACAGAGCACATGTCCAAAAAAATGAAACAATTGCCATAAGAAGTCAAATTTGAAAAATGTCTCATTTGGTTTGCTTCACTGCATTGATTGCCAATGAGAAGGGCTAAAGTTCCAAAGAAAGTGTTGATTAAAAATTCCCTTCTCCTCTCTGCGCTGCCCCCACCTCCATGTTCATGACTCTCTTCAAGAATTACCGAAGCTCCAGGAAATGAAAATGTGAGAATCGATACCTCTGTTGAGTCAGTCCAAGAGATGGTCAACAATGGCATCTGATAGCTAGTAATGCTTGATTTTACTGAGCTACAGACTGTTCTGAAAGTACACACAAGGAGTACAAAATATGGTCTTTAACTACAAGAATTGTAAAGTCCAATTGTGAGAGAGAAGTTACAAATAAAAAAATTCACACTATGTATGATGATTTAACTATTGCATTAGCCTGAGAGGTCCAAAAGCTAGAAAGATCTCTGTTCCCTCTACATATCTATCCAATACCAAGGATGAGTCACAAGGTGTAATGGCAGTTATCTTCAGGTTGTTTCAGGAAACTAAGAATAATAATCATGATGGTAGTAGTAACAAAAACAATAAAATCCAGGAGGAATGCCCAAATTACATTCAACTTGTGTATGTCTATATTTGTCTTAAATGGCTCCATTGCATCTCTCTACCTTTCTTAACTTTATCTTCTGCATCACTTTCTCAGCATTCCTGGACTCTTACCAATATCCATCCCTAAGACAATTCCATCTAGAAAAGAGACCGAAGCAGATGTATCTGTCAGGATAAGCTAGATTATGCTGTGGTAACAACTCTAAAAATATTGGTGGCTTAAAACAGCAAGGATTTGTTCCTTGCCAACATTAAGTATTCATGATGGTTGGGCAGGGGTTCTCTTCATCATAGGGAATCAGGGACTCTGGCTGATGGATCAGCTTCTAGGGTTGCCAGTTACCATGCCCGACAGAAAGAATTCTGAAAGATCTTAACACACAATTAAATGATGAACTAAACATCAATGGCCAGAACTAGTCATATGGCCCTATAAAACCAACAGACGCCAGAAAATAAACTGAGTTATGTTTCCAGAAGGCAGAGAGCTAAAAATATTTGGTGAGCACCAGAATGACAATGTTAGCAGTGAATATCAAGTTATATTTGCAAATAATTTTGGCTCTAACTCAATATCCAGATTTTTGTCTTTAACTCCAAAAGTGTTAAATCTGTCTTTAACAGATCTTCAAATTTTGGATCTACTCAATGGATGTGTGTGTGTGTGTGTGTGTGTGTGTGTGTGTGTGTGTGTGTGAATTTCAAACATATACACTGAAGTAATGTTATTCATGTTTAACTCATTGTTTGCTTTCTGTTACTCCCACTGCCTAATTTCCACTAGATCCTATCTGTAATGATTAGGCCCTATATGTATTGGGTCAGTTCTGATATGAATGTCTAGTCAGAATATAAAGATAAGCAGGCTTCTTGTTCTTCTTGAAACTTTTCCAGACTTAGAGAACCAACTCTTGAAGGTACAGTGTCTATGAGTCTGGAGGGACAAAAACATTTCCATATCTTAGGGATTTATATATTACATTATGTATATGCTAACCTGTAGAGTTCTCTGTTGGCATCTGACATCAGACTCTACATGGTAGGTGCTACACAGTAGGGATGCAAACTTACTGAATTCCGTATGGCAGAGTCACTGACTAATGTTTGAAAGTATGTTTTACCTAAGTGTAAGAACATGACCCATAAGCCATAAGCCATATTGCTCCTATTATTAGTGTTATAAAATTACATTACCTTGTTCTAAAAATCACATGGTTACTCCATCATTAAGTACCTTATAATATCACTGGGAAGCCAGGGTAAGTCTACCGTAAACCACATTCTGATTGCAAATGCAAGGTATTGGATACCAGCAGACCCAGGCAAGAAAATACACCATTGCAATGGGATGGAAGGAACCCTGGATTGGAGTCAGGAGGTTTGGTGTTGCTCCTAACTCTGCTATTTGACCAGCTATATGCACTTTGTAAAATGTTTTAGCCAAATCATCTATCTTCTCAAAACTTCAGTTTCCTTATCTATAAAACTGGAAAGTAATAGGAATTTATCTCTAAATTTTATTTAAACATTCTGCTTTTCTGTTTTTCTGTTACTGACTTAGTCATAACCCAGAAGTCTATGACTTTTACTAGGAAAAATCCAGCAACTACAAATACCAAGTAGTGTAGAATTAGGAAAATGATATTTATATATAAAGGATAGCCTAATTTTATATATAATATCTGTATTGATAAAAGAGACATAGTAGTATAAAGCAGTGATTCTTAAAAGATGAAATTTAGCTTTGAAGTACAAAGAGGTTGTCAGAAATTAACATATGTGCTCCATTTTCTCACCATTTATTTATCCATTCACTTAAAAAATATATTGAACCTCTACCATGTAAGCAGGTTAAATGAGCATAAGGGGCAAGGAAATCAAGGACATTGGCAAAAGCATTACTGAAATAATAGATCATAGAATCCAAGTTGCATAAGAAGGAAAATGATGAAGGGAGAGTATCAATGGATTTGGAGAAAGTAAAGGGCTCCATGACTAGAGGTCCCAATGGAGCTAAAGAAAAATCATAATAAGAGTAGTTAAATATGCAAATTGGAAGGAAAATAAGTTGTGATCCAAAAGGAAGATTTGAGAATTCTGCTTCTGACTTTAAGATAGAGAAGCAAGGAGCAGATATACCTCCCTGCCTGAAAAACAACAACAATAAAAAAAAACAGCAAAATACAAGAAACAATAATTTTCAAGATATGAGATATCACACAACAAAGGACAATGTGATCCCTGAAGAGACAGAAAACAAAGTGAGCTCTGTGAATACTCTAGCTTACTGCCTTGAGTTTCCAGATTTTTGTGTGGGGAGAGGTAACCCAGTAGTCTCCCTGAGTTGAGATGGAGCTGACAGTCCAGTGAGATCAAGGCAGCTAGAGTTCACAGAGCAGAACAGTGGGGAGAAGGGAGCTGCACAGACAGAGAATTCTGGAGACCTTCTGAGGGTGCCCCTCAAGTATTCATCAAAGTATTTATCATCACATGCATCTGAGGAAACTACCCTATAATAGGGAAGAACTACCTGAAATAATCAGAGTGAAAAAGTACCCAGTGCCCACAAAGGGCCTGGAATAGTGCCTGTTCCTATAAACAGACTAGAAAACCTCAAATTCACAGGGCATCAGGCAGAGTATTTAGAAGGGGCTTGCCTTAGTTGGGGGAAATAATAAGGCCGAGATGAACCAGGCTCTAGTTCTGCCTAACAGATCTTGAAACAATCAGACTGTTTCAGAGCAACTTCATTGCATGTCAGAATAAAGCTCAAGAACAGTTATGGAAATACAAAAATATTGAGCACCCAAGAAGGTAAAATCCACAATGTCTGGCACCCAATCAAAATTTACCAGGCATGCAAAGAAGCAGGAAAATATGACCCATAATGAGGGGGGAAATCAATAGAAGCTTACCTAGAAGTGATACAAATGTTAGAATTAGTAGATATAGATGTAAAAACATTTATTATTAACAGTATTCCATACATTCAAAAAACTAAGTAGAGACATGCAAGACATAAAGAAAAATCCCTTGTGAACTTCTATATGAAAGTGACAATGTCTGAGGTGAAAAATACCTGGATGGGATTAACAGTAGATTACACACTGTAGGAGAAAATGTAAGTGTACTTGAAAGCATAGTAATAAAAAATACCCAAAATGAAATACACAGAGAAAAGAAAATTTTAAAGTACTGTCGTTCTGTGAAACAACTTTGATTTGTGAAACAACATTGATCTGTGAAGCAGCCTAATATTCATGTAATTGGAGTTCCCAAAAAGGGAATGGGGACAGAAAAATATTTAAAACAAGAATGACTGAAAATTTTTCAACTTTGATAAAGACTGTGAACCCATAGATCTAATAATATCAACAGGTCCCAAGCATGAAAATTATGGGGAACCCTGTGCCAAGACATGTCATAATCAAATTGCTCACAGCTAGTGATAAAACAGAAAAGCCTGAAAGCAGCTGGAGAAAAACAAGCATGCTATATATATAGAGCAACAAAAATAAAGATGACAACATGGTTCTCATTGAAAACAAGGCAAATAAAAAGATGGTAGAATCCCTGAGTGGAGTACTGAAATTGAAAAAACTGTCAACCTAGAATTCTATACACAGTAAAAATATCTTTCAAAAATGAAGGCAAAATGAGGATTTTTTTTCTGACATACAAAAGCTGGAAAACATTTCTTTGCCAGCAAATCCACCCTACAGGAAATGTTAACGGAAGTCCCTCAGATAGAAGGAAATGATAACACACAAAAACATGGATCTACACAAAGAAATGAAGGACACTAAAAAATGACAAATGCATGGGTAAGTAAACAAGATTTACAGATAAAGAACAGTACAAAAAGACTATAAACAAATACGTTTAAAATCCTCAAAGAGGTAAAGGAAGGATGCAATATATGAAACAGAAACTAGTAACTATAAAAGAAGAATACACACAGATGAGGAAAGAATTACTGATTTGGAAAATAGAAATGAGGACATCTCTTAAAGCACAGCCAGAGAGATGAAAAAGATGGGAAGAAAAGTAATTTTAATAAGAATTCTGGAATAAAGTAGCAAAAAGACACTTTTCAAACAGAAGATGACTGAGAGTTTTCCAGAAAAGAGGAGATACAGAAACATTGTAGTGAAACTAGAAGAGAGCCAAGAATTTTTTAAATCTTAAAGAGAGAAAAAGAACTGGTTACCTAAAAATGAACAACAATCATTTTTATAAACTTGATAACAAGTTTCTTATCCGCTACCACAGACTAAAAGAGAACAGAGTAAGAGTATCATACTCTAATAGAACATCTCTGTGACCTAGAATTCTATGCTCAGCAAAATTATAACTTAAGAAGGAGGGTGAGATAGGAAATTTTCAGGCAAAGAAGAACTTAGAAATGTTACTACTTAGAAGTCCTCACTTTATTGCACAAAGAATACACACCCAGAAAGGAGGAATTAGGTGCAAAATGGTACTGTAAGAGAGACAGTAAAATACTGTGGTAAATGTAATTTAATGTTGAGTACAAATACTAAGAATAAAAGAATAGCCATTTGAAACAAAATGGAGTGCTCTGAGGGAGAGTAAAGCGAACTCAGATCCTCATCTGACTTAAGAACAGAATAGAAGTAGGAATTAGGTAAATATAAATTCATAAGGATAGCCACCAAAAAAAATAGAAATAGATTATATAATTTCAATGCTGGTTGAGAAAGTAAGGAGAAAAAAAGCAATCTTGATCAAACCAAGAGAAAAAAGGGCAGAATATCCTGAAGAAATAAATGATGAAAAGGCCCTACGGTTGGAACTTGGAGGACTGGACACAGGCAGGTCAGAGGAAAGCAGGCTGGGAAGGATGTTGAGAGGTACGCCCACTGCAGCAGTCTCTGAGGACTGAGACACCCACGGGAGGGGCGGTTCCCAGGGCTGCAGTCACACAGGCGGGTGGGGACTGTGGGCTGCAGGACTAAGGTTCTTCAAGGAAGAACACAGCACAACCAGAGTTTGCTGCTACAGACAGAAAGAAAGAAGTATGATATGGACTGTGACACTTGACTACTGATTATATGAACTTCCAGAGTTCAGGAATCTTCTGGAAGTTTTGGGTTTGGGGAAACATGGAAATAAGTGGTTTTATTTAAGGTAAAGAAAAACTAGTAAAGACTTGTAGAAGTACTGGACTGCCTTTTTTGGGTTAAGGCTGCACTGACTGATATTCATCACTATTTAATAGGTTTAGAAATTCAAGATAAGCCCTATAGAGGCTAATTATGCCATCACTGGCACTTCTCCTGCAATCTTTGTAGCTCCTGCCAGGGGACTAAGTGGGTCTTTTACCAAATGGAAAAACATCACAAAGGGTTTCCCCAGCAATGTAAATTAAAAAAACAAAACAAAACACATGATTGTACAATCAGGCTGGTAGGAGGATATTTCATATAAAGATTTTTTAACGTTATAAACTTATAAACATTCCTGTAAATATTAAACCTGTGAACATTAAAATACATAAAATGAAGCAAATTTGAAAATAATATGTATTATATACAGATATTTTCACAAAACCTCAATCATCATAAATCACTCTAGGTTTGATTTACACCCTGTATTTCATTCTTAAGCAGAGTTACAGCTTGTTTTTAATCTTTTAAGCAGAGACTTTCTGGGGAGTGTGTGCTGTGTGAAATGTGTGAAAGCTTGTCCCTTCGGTCTGTTTCAATCTGTTCTGGTCACTTGGGTTTCAGAGCAGCCATGTCACAGGCATTACTGTCAGCTGAGCTTTCATAATTAGTTCTGTGGCATTCCCTCACTCTCTGTATTCTTTTATCAAAGATATGTGGTTCTTGGATCCAAGTTGCTTTTGAATTTACTTTGCTGTCCTGAACAGAATAGAAAATCATCGAGATTAAAAAGCATTTTCAAAGTTCCCCTTTTTACCTTCTTAAAATCTCATCATCTATATCAGTTAGTATTAGAAAGCTTGGCTGCATATAAATGCTCCAAACAACACTGGCTTAACCAATGTAGAAACTTATTTTTCTCTCACATAATGGATAGCTGAAGATAAGCCATCTAGGGCTGGTGGAGAAGATCCACAACTCATCAGTTACCCAGGCTCCTTCTAGCTTGTTCCCCTACCATTCATGGGTTTGGTCTAACTCATAGTCCAAGCAGGCTGGGCATCCCCCACTCATTAAGAAGGCTAGTTGCAGCCAACACTGAGGATGACACCTGACTAGCCAAAGCTTGTTAATATGGCTATTCCAGCTGCAGGAGAACCCAGGGAATGTTGTCTTTTACTGGGTGGCAATGTATCCCCCCACCAAAAAATGAGTCTTTATTACTAAGAAATCAGGGCAGAATGGACGTGAGTGGTGTCTAGAAGTCTTTGCCATACTATTTGTTATTATCAGAAAAACCACTAGTGGTAACCCATTATACATCTCCCTAATTCTCTCCACATTTTGTTCTTATTTTGTACAAAAGAATATTAATGTATAGCAAAAGTATTCTTGAGACTCACAGCTTCTCTTTTGATATATCATAAAGGAACATTGTCTCTTCTGAATATTTAAAGTATATTTTAAACCTTTATATTTTAAGTGAAAATTTTAAAGTGTATTTTCATTGGACCATCATTAATTTTGAGGAAATAGTGAAATTATCAGGACTGAAAAGTCCCACATTATAAGCCAAGAAAAGGCATTTAAAATATGTACTCTACCTATTTCCAAAAGAACTTGAGGAGTTTAATTAAAATACTAAGAAAGATGTGACATTTTAAAGTGAAACATAAGAGAATCCATACAAAGGAAGAAGGTAGTATAAAAGTCTCAAAAATGTGAGGAAGCAGAGTACAGCACTTTTCATTTCCTTCAGCAAATTCAAGTCAACAATAATTGAAACTCTATTTAAGAAATTTTTAAAACCATGCTGTCTCTGTTGCAAGGCACTTGCAATCCAGTGAAAGACACAGGAATGTAGACAAATACCCAAGGCAAATATATGCTGTTGCAGAGATACAAATAGTATTCTGCTAAAAAGATAGGGAAGGAATTATTTGGTATTGCCGGTGGTGACAGCATCAGGGGCTGAATTTGAGCTGGGCTTAAAGGTGGGAAATGATTTCCAGAAGACGAGAGGGGTGCGGTTTGGGAGAGGGAGGTAGAACCATTCCAGACTGAGAAAACATCATAAGTAAAAATCAGAGAGCTGGGAAAATGTTGGGTATGTTTGGGAATCAGCAAGTGTAGGTGTGACTTGGAGTATAGGGTCGGTGTTGGTAGAAGATGAGTTGGTAAGTCTGAGGAATTGGATCTGAGGGGCCTTAAATTATATGTTCAGGGGTTTGGACCTGGCTCTCTGGGCAGTAGAGGAATAGGAAGAAAGGAAGTTGGGCGTGTATACATTTTATGACCTCTATTTTCTCGAAAGGTATGAGCAAGAATGTTTACTGCTGATAAGTTTGTTAGCTTATAAAGAAAGTAAAGGGTTTTTAGAAGAGGGCAAAATGATGAGGAATCAAAAAAGGAATGAACAGGGGCTTGTGAGGAACCTCCAAGTCCCCACTGAGGTGTTGGAAGTAAATTTGTCTGCAGATTTTCTGACAGCAAGAGCAAAAAGGCAAACATGGTAAGTTAAATAACATTTTGGTTTTTGACAAGTACAGGTATACCAGGGTGCATTTTTCTTAAACCGCATGGACTGACATTTTAAGATATGCCTTTTCTCAGTACTGCCTTCTTTCAGCACAGTGGGATAATTTTGAGTGACCTTGATAAAGGAACCAAGGAAGATGGCATTGAATAGCTGAAGTGTGTGTGTGTGTGTGTGTGTGAGAGAGAGACAGAGACAGAGAGACAGAGAGAGGACTGAGGAGCAGTATTTGTTACTCTTAAGTAGTTAAAAGTAGTTAAGGAGGAATGATCACTGGGGAGTAGTTTGTGGCCAAAGAAATAAGATGTGTATATGTTGTAGATAAACTAGCTGACATTTGGAAGAAATTCATAAAGCATTGCTGGATATTCTGGGACATAGTGGCACTAAAGGAAGAGAATTTTCCATAAAGAAATACTTAGCAAGGGAAATTTAAATGATAACTAAAAGATGTGTCTCTGGAGAAAGAGACACTTTTCCTTCATTTCTTTCAGAATGGTATTGTAATGTCAAAATGGTAACAATAAATATGGAGATTAAGCAGAATGCCTTTCAGAAAAACAACCCCCCCCCCCAGCAGTGCAAACGATGGGGCCCTCCAAAGGCCACAGAGCTCAGAGTGGCTGGAGCAGCCTATAACCACACTTGTATTCTGAGTCCTCCGGATTGGCCACCATGGATCCAGTGAAAGGCAGGCTGTGAGTCAAAGCACAAACTTGGAGCTTACAGATGCATTTATATATTTTTGCATGTACCCAATGCTTTCATTTACAGATGAGTAAATAGGCCCAGAGAGATCCAGTGGCTTGCTTAAGGTCACCATCCACTTTAGAGCAGAAGTGATGGCCCCCCAGGCCCTTGTCTCCTGGCCCAGTACTCCTCCACCACTACTGTTGCTGTCACATGGTGTCCTCGGGGCTGGTGCAGTCCGCAGTGTGCCATGCAGGGCCTCTGCCAGCCGAGTAGCTGGTGTGTTGCCCCCAGGGAAAGAGGCCGCAGCGGGGGAGTGGCCCAGAGCCTGTGGGTGAAGGGGAACCAAGGGAAGCGGTCACGTGGGGATTTCAGGGAATGTCCTAAGATGATTCCAGAGGGTTTTAGGAAAAAATCTACTTACCATCATGATTCAGGGATATTAAAATGCGGTGCAAACTGCCCTCCTGCATTGAAGCTTTGTCTGCCTTCTGGGAACTGATAGATTTTCTTTCTAAATTGTCCTGATCCTCTGAGGGAAATAGCCCAAGCCCACAGTCAGAGTCCAAATCCTTCCCCACTGGGGAGGGGACGGGCTGCAAGCCTTAGAACCCTGACTGTTCCTACATTCGAAGGGATGAACATGACAGCAGTTGAACGAGTGCCTTTTCTCCCAGCTCTTCATCTGTCTCGCTGAGCCCTAGTACCAGATGCACCCCTGCACAGCCCAGCAGGCAGCAGGCTTTAGGGCGTAGGGCAAAGCAGAACTGGAGGGGAATGTAAATACTTTGTCCAGGCGTTTAGAGAGTCGTTGAATAAGGAAGGAGGCATGGCACTGGTGTTGTTACAGGAAACCGGCAAGAAAAAAGCCAGACAAGGCTTAGGTTTTCTAGATTCTTTTTAAAGGAAGGGAGAAAGGGAGCAAGAGGTCAGAGTTGTGTAAATTTTTATACATTGACCTCTAATTACTTGAAATGTAAACGAGATAAGAAGTGAGCCTTGCAAAGAAGTCCGTTTTATTTTCAGTCACCAATTTGAGAAGAATATAGGCCTGGGGAGCCTTGTGCCCAGGTGTAAAGTAGTTTGACAATTCCGATTTTAAAGAATGTGTCCGTGGCCAGACCGTGTGTCGTGGTTTTTTGTTTGTGTGTTTTTTAGACAAGATATGGTAATATGGTCACCGCATGTGTGTGGGGAATGACTGGCTGTGCATGAGTAGTAGAGAATCTTTGAATCACACAATTTAGAGGCAGGATGGATCTTGATAATATTTTAATCCATGCTTTTTGTTTTATAGATGGAGGAACTGGGGCTTAAATAGTCAAAGTTTCTTGTCCAAGCCACGTAGCTACTAAGTCATATCCAGGCCTGTCATTTTCAGTCTAGAACTCTTTGCTGTATCTGTCCAAGTGTTATGAAGGTCAATTTTTTGGCAGGTCAAGGGCTGCTCAGTGGGCACCATTTAACAAATGCAGCCTTTTATGAGGCAGTGGTTTATGTCCATCACAAGTGACATTTAGATGTTCACAAGCCTGTTCCCTAATCGTATGCCTGTCAAAACCCCCACAGCAGAGCTTAAGACCCATGTATGTCATAGTTGGTCTTTGTGTTACTCTGGACTGTTATCACCTGTTCTGCACAGTTAGGAGCAGTTTCTTAAAAACTAAAAAGTTCCCAGTCACAGCTCGTCCTGTGAAGGATCAAAGCTCATTTCCCGCGGCTCAGTGCCCTGAAATACATACAGTCTTTGGGGTCACAATGTTTGTGTCATTTAGTTGTCCCAATCCATGGAGGTCTTTGTGTATGTGTGTTGTGTTTTAGAAAACCCTTATGATTCTTGGAATTTTATAATCTCACAGTTCTGCTGCATCGGCCATGCCAGCTCTATTAAATCATTTAGTGGCCATAGAAGCTCTCTCAGGATACCCCAAAGGAGCAACGACCAGCAGGCACTGAGGAGGGAGGTGGAATCTCCTAAGGTCCCTTCCTAGTGCTCAGAGCACATCTGGACCTTGTGGAGCCTGGGTCTCCAGGATGGTCCTGGATCCAGAATGGTTGTAGGGACCCTGCTTGGGGTTCCAATTTAAGCCCCGCCCCTTTCACCCCACGTGATACACGCCTCTCCTTCACCTATTGCTTCTACTTCCTCTGAGTTTCCTAGGCTTGCTTGGGGCACCATGTGGTCCCTCCGACCTTTCTTCCCCTCAGAAAGACCTTTACTGCCCTCACTTGAGTATGTCATTCTCTTGCCCTTTCCTAGTTAACATTCTTGAAAGACGGACTCTAATAAGCCCCAGTCATCTTTTTGCCCCAAGCCATATTGTTTGTCACGGGCAGCCTTTAGGGTAGCTCTCCATGGCAGATGCCCACTCTGGGCCAGTCACCTGTGGGCACAAGATGGAACAGAGTTATGTGGTAGACGATGTGCGGTCCGAGGCCTGCAGTATCAGCAGCTATGAGCAGGGAGCTTCTTACAGAAAGGGCTGTGGCCATGCCAGGCAATATTCTTAACCTGCTTAATATAGCATGTGGTCAGGTCATCAGCGAGGCTGCTGAGAGTAATGGGGAGTAGAATTTAACAAAGTCTCTGAAACTTTATAACTAGTGACTTTGAGCAAGTTACCAAAATTGTCTGAGCCTCAACCTCCTACGTGCAAAATGGAGATTTGCGAGGATTAAATGAAATAATATTCATGAAAGCGCATTGTCAGCTATGGAGCCCTACACCCATGGAATGCATTACCTCCTGCAGGCTGCTCCCAAGCATAAAATCTTCTGTTTGTGGGACTTCTGTGTATCCCTCTCTAGTTGAATATTACCTCCCAGAATGCAGCTTGCACCTCTGGGCTCAGGTGATGACAAGCCTTGCCATCTGAATATACAGAAATACCTCAGAGAGATCAGGGCTGTCACAGCGGACACACAGCTGACCCAAACTATGTTATTCCTAGAGTATTTTGTTCAGAGAACATAGGATTTGAGAGTTGGCACTCCTTAGAGTCTTCTGACCCAAACCTCCTTTATTGACAGCTGAGGAACTAAGGCTAAGCGATCAATTGACTTATTCAATGTCGGCAATTATATAGCCAGAACAGAAT